>JAUEJK010082086.1:0-11841 GCA_032274865.1 Eryngium alpinum | reverse complement strand
GCTCCTATTAATAGAGAGAGATTTGAGCTCCTAAACTCATTTTCTCTAAATTTTAACTTAAGAGCTAGTTTAGGAGCGCTATTGGAGTTGCTCTTACACCACAAATATTTTAGGATATAGGGTTCTTATTATTTTATAACCCACCTCTCCACAACTAAACTATTGAACCTTAATTTACTACTCCTGTGTATATATGTATATGTATTATTACTCAGTACATCACATGTTATCATTTTAATTCATTTAACCGTAATAATTTATGAGAAAACATATAAATTTTTATTTAAACAAATATAATTCAAATACATTTTATTTTTTACACTTTGAATAAATGAGTAATGGCAGAAACCAAATACGGCGGTTGATTAGTTGTATGATTAAGCATGTTATAAATAATAATAAGCAATTTCATTTGGTACCGACAAAACAAGTAGAGAATCAGATACAAGTGCAGCCAAACCCAACCTTCGTCTTGTTGTAATTTTATTATTAAAACCTGTCGTCGGCTAGTTTAGGAATTTATTTATAGTTGAACAAAATTTATTCTTATTGTATTTCCACTTTTGCTAAGAAAATGGTAATAATGGCAATTTTGATGTGGTCACATTACACTTGCTGCATTTTAATTCGTTTCGGTAAGCTATACTTTTATCTTAGAAATTTAAAATTGCTCTAAGTGAGATGATTAATTAATTATATGAATACGGTAAGATATATTTTTACCTTATAAATTTAAAATTGCTCTAAGCGAGATGATTAGTTAATTATATGAATATCTTAAATGAGAATTTTTAATATTTTATATACATTTAATTTTAATATATATCTTTTTAAGTTTATATAAAATAAAACATTATTTATATATGATAAAATATTTTATTTTAATAAAAGAAAGAAGGAAAAATCAATTATGTCATCACTAAGCTATAAGTCTTTTTGGAATTCAGCCACCAAATTATTAAGTATTAGAATTTCATCACTAAACTTAATATTTTTTTGATTTTTTGGAATTCAGCCACCAAATTATTAAGTGTTAGAATTTCATCACTAAACTTAATATTTCTTTGATTTTTAGTACTTCTGTTAACATTCGTTAGTTTGTGTTGATGTGGTGCTGATGTGGCAATTGAGGTGGCAATTGTCATGTCTTATATGCTTATATGCTGATGTGGCAAGCGAGGTGGTAGCTGACATGACAAGGACTTGCATACATCTCCTTCATAAGTAGTAAAAAGAATCAATAAAAATACACATTAGGAATAGTTGAATCCATGACCTACCATTTAACTTGTACAAAACCTAACCACTACACCAAAACAAGTTTTATGATTTAAATTACAAAATAGAATATATATACATTTACGCAAACATATTAAAATAATATAAATATATTATTTATATTAATATTTATTTACTAAAATATAATTAATATTAATAATATATATTTATTTTAGAATAATAAATTAAATTATTTTTTAATAAATATTAGTAGTTAGTATAAAATTAATTAGAAACTTATATTAAAAAAAATATTTTTTGAAATGATTTCAAAAATAATATTCAGTACAAATAATATTATTTATTAAATTAATTATATTACAACCAATAAATATAATTTTTATGTTTATAACATTATTTGAATAATATACTTTTAATTTTAAAAATATTATTTTAAATTTTTACTTAATTTTATTATGATCAACATTATTTATTAAAAAATTAAGGGCAATTTACATTTCGGTGGCTAAGTTTGCCACCGAGATTTATTATGGTGGCCAAGTTTTGTTTGTAACATATGTGTGGCTATGTATTTGTTCCGCTAAACGATACAGTGGCTCCCGTTAACTTGGCGTCACTGCTGCCGTTTTCTTGTAATTAAAGTTGGATTAGCCACAGTTAAAACTGTATTAACGCATATGAATATTATTATAACCTAAAAAAGGACCTACCATTATAAATATCCCAAAGCGTCTTTTTTTTAACCCCAATTGAATTTAAGAATCTCTTTCTACTCAATTTCCTTTCTTTTCTTTGTGAAAAACTGAAATTAGGGATAATAGTGATGTGTGGCTGTGGTAAATTGGCAGTACAGAGGACAGCATGGACACAGCATAATGCGGGGCGTCGATTCCTTGGTTGTGTGGATTACCCCTAAGGCTGCGGATTCTTCATGTGGATTGACGATGCTCTGCCTCTTAGGGCAACTGAGGTAATATATGGGTTGATTCGCTATTTGAATGCGATGGAGGAACAGTACATGAGGGACTTACAAAATTGGAAAGAAAGGCATTCACTTGAGATAAAGGTACTGCAGAGGAAGGGGAAGAAAATATTAGGGTTTTTAGTGTTGATTGTTTCACTTGTGTTCATGTTTTGTGTGTCCAGCAAGAACATTGATGACCCAGTAATTTAAGTTTTTTAATGGTTTAATATGGAAATTAGGGTAGTTGAAAATGTAATGTGAACTGGAATTTTATTATGGACGATGATGTTATTGGATTAATATGTAATGGTTTAAGGCAATAAGGAATGCATGTGTCCTCACGGCCTGCCTCAATACCGTGCCACCAGAAAATATCATCCCCATTGCGAATGTTGGAGCCACCATATCCACTTTGTCGTTGAATTCTGAAAAGCTTGAGTCCACATCATCGTCCGATAATAATGTCATCCTTTCCTCTTCGTTGTTGCCTTATACGCTATCTGGAAACCCTTCATCTTTACTGTCAATATTGTCCAATTTGTTTCCCTCTGCCTCCTCAGCCTCTTCACCCTCATTGTTTCCCAAACTGTCATTCCTTGCCTCATTATCGTTTGCCTCATTACCAGTGGCCTCAGTTTCATTTCTACCATTCCCATCACCTTCGTTTTCACGCTCATTCTCATTGCCAAGTTCTTCAGTCACATAGTCTTCGGTAAATGCATGACTATGCACAAAATCATCAAACACGGGCTCATTATCTTTTATATCTTGATTAGAGATGTCATCGTGCCAACTGTTTACTTCAACATCTGCAAACTGACCCTCATCAACCCTTGTTGGAAGTGCTTTCGGTGTTTGCGGGTTCCTGCCTTTGCTTTTCATCTTTTTCCGATGTCTTGTCCTGTCTTCAGCCTTCTCCCTTTCTTTTTCAGAGAATATCTTGCACAAACCCTCACATTCAAGAATATCATCCACCAACTGTCGCTCTGACCTCAAGACGGTGTCACTGTCGACATCCTCGTCGTCCAGAATTGTGATTTTCTCTGGTGTAGGTTTAATATTGGTGAAATGCAGAGGAATATTATCCACACTAAGAGGCTTCGTCAGTGTAACAAATACCACCACAATAGAAGTTAATGGCACCAGTTTCGTCATTTCGATTACATCAAAATCTGATTCCATCGGCATAAGACCAATATGAAGTGCTTCCAAATGGTGTTTATACTAGAAAGATGGAGCACCACCCTTGTCATCGGCGCACTCTTTCCACATCTCAACAATTTCTAATAAGCTTAACTTGTCGATATCACATGCATCAATATAATCTACTTTGCCACCAGTATACACAGTCATGAACTCATTAAATTTGCCTTCGTGATACATTTTTATTGTAAACAAATCAGGGCAAGCTGCATAAAACCAAACAATCATATCAAGTCAATGGCCAATTTACATACTTCAATTAATAGTTAAAACCACTCATTTTAACTGAAGCTCTAATTTTTACAGTAAACTAATCCGGAAAACCTAAATTACCAAACATAAACCCTAATTAATGCTGCCAACAATGTGAAAGATTCATTTCAACTAAAATATTGTAGTTATGGCCGACAATGACAGATGGAAGTAAATAAAAAAATAGGGTTTTGAAGAAGATTCAATGGGACCGCAGTCGATGACACCTACGCATTACTACGTTTTAATACAGAGGGTGGGGAGACGAATTTGGTCAAAAACCTGAGTAGTCGGGGCACTCACGAGGTCCAAATTTGAACGCTTGACCGTATTCACGCATACACCATTCAATGTCTTCGATCTACGTATGCAAGGATTTTCACTCACTTCACTTTTTGCTTCTGTTGTGAAAAAGATAAGACAAGGATGGGTAAAGATATGTTTTAATGATTTTTTAAAGTTATAAATAATCAATTAATGCTAATATTAATTAATTACATTTATTATGTTTTTATATTCGCTAATACACCGTTTATTCAAACTTAATGGAAAAAACTAACGACACTTAACGGGAGCCACTGTATCGTTTAGCGGAACAAAAACATAGCCACCGATATGTTACAAACAAAACTTGACCACCATAATAAATCTCGGTGGCAAACTTAGCCACTGAAATGTAAATTGCCCAAAAATTAATATAAATTATTATTCTAAACTTGAATTATAGTATTAATACTAATATTGATATGGTAAATAAATATTAATAGTATTACCTTATTTAATAGGTTTTTTTAATTATTTTTAAAAAGTATAAGTTTCTAATTAAATTTATACTAACTAATAATATTTATTAAAAAAATAATTTAATTTATTATTCTAATATATATATATATATATATATATATATTATTAACATTAATATTATTTTAATAAATAAATATTAATATAAATAACATATTTATATTATTTTAATATGTTTGTGTAAATATATATATATATATTGTATTTTCTAATTTAAATCACAAAACTTGTCTTGGTGTAGTGGTTAAGCTTTATACAAGTTAAATGGTAGGTCATGGGTTTAACTATTCATAATATGTATTTTTATTGATTTTTTACTACTTTTGAAGGAGATGTATGCAAGTCCTTGACACGTCAGCTGCCACCTCGCTTGCCACATCAGCATACAAACTAACGGACGTTAATAGAAGTACAAAAAATCAAAGAAATATTAAGTTTAGTGCTGAAATTTCAACACTTAATAATGACGTTAATAGAAGTACAAAAAATCAAAGAAATATTAAGTTTAGTGCTGAAATTTCAACACTTAATAATTTAGTGACTGAATTCCAAAAAGGCTTATAATTTAGTGATGAAATAATTAATTTTTCCAAGAAAGAATTACTATAAAGGAGTACTTGTTTAGATTTTTGGTACATTTTGCCGAGATAGTAATTTGTTTTGTTTAGTAAACTCAGAGTTCTAAAAATCTCCGATTTGATCGATTAATTTTTTGATTAATCAAATTTGATCAATTTTATTAAAATAAATTTTATATTAATTATTTAATTTATAAATTTTAATTTATTATATATTATTATATAATATTTAATAAAATAAATATATATTATGAATAAATACTAGTTAAAATAACAAAACTACATTTAAAAAGTTAAACTAAATATTTTATATAAAATTATATTATAATATATTAATATTATTAAATTATATTTAATTAATAATTTAAATTTTTAATTAATTATTATAAAATTAATTTATCGATTAACACCGCCTAGCGATTTTTATAACAGTGAATAAACTATTAAATGCAGATGCGATTAGGTAAGTGAGAAGTTCACGTAATGCACGCGCTCGGCGCTACAGAAAGGAGCGTAGTGTCCAAAACTTAGCTTAGAATCCAAGGAGTTTACTATTCCCGCGACATCGACAGCTCCTCTGCCACCTCCTCTCACCTCATTCAACACCTTTCAGCCGAGCCGATCTCACACCCAAGCTCACCTCCTTTCTTTCCTCACCAGAAAATTTTCCTTTTAAATTTTCACCAATTTATAATTATAACAAAAACATTACTGTATTAAATTATTGGTGACCACGAAATAGACATGGTTTGTGTTGAGTGCTACAAAATTTACGTCTCCAAAGTGTCCTCATATGAGAAATATTAATATCGAGATCTAGATGTATAATTGCAATTATAAATAATTTTAAAAGTCCGTTACATATCGGTGGCCAGATTTGTTCCGTATTGCCGATATAGTGGTTGATTTTTAAATTTTTTAAATCGGTGTCTGAATTTATCGTCCACTTAACAAAAACGTGGCTCCATCAACTTCTAACTAACAGATTCTGTTAGTTGAATAAATTATAATTTAGTTATCTAAAAAATTTTATTTTTACACTTTATATCTAAATTTATATTTTATATTTGTTATTATATATATTAATAATAAATTAAAATACTAATAAAAAATAATTATATTTTATTATTGATATTAAAATGTAAAATAAAATAAAATAAAATAAAATAAAAAAATTAATATATAAAGATAGATATAAGTAATTAAAAATATAAATAAAATAAAAATATTTATATTAATTTTATGCAAAATAAATTATTTATTTTATTTAGTAATATAATAAATACCAATCATGTTGCTAAATAAATTATTTATTATATTTATTCATATATAAATATTATTTTAATTATATAATTAATTACTTATATTTATATTTATATATTAAATTTTACTTTATATTATTTTACATATTAATATAAATAATAAAATATTTTTTTAGTATTTCAATTCATTATTTTAGCTTTTAAATTTAAGTATTATATTAGTAAAAAGATTCAAAATTTATATAATTAGTTAATTTTTATATAATTAATTATAATATATTTTTTAAAAATAATATTGAATCATTATATAAATAAATAATAAAAAATAATTCTGTATAGATATATAATAATAAAATTATTAAAAATTAAAATAAAATCTAAATAATTTTGAAATCAAAATTATATATAATCAAAAAATAACTAAATAATAAAAATAAAATGAAATATAAAATAGTAATAAAATGTAAAATAAAATATAATAAATATAAATAAAAAGTAAAAATAATATAAGTAAAACTTTCAATATAAAAAGTAAAGATATATTAATTATAAAATTATAATAAAATATTATAATAAAATAAATAATATAATAACTTTATATAATTAATAGATATTTATATAATTAATTATAATAAGTTTATAAAAAGTTAACTTTTAGTAATTATATAAAAATAGTAAAAAATAATTCTTTATATATATAAATATAAAATAATTGAAAAAGTAAAATAAAATATAAATAAATAAAATTTTAAATTATACATAGTTATAAAATATATAGTTATAAAATAATTGAATAATAAAAATAAATAAAATATAAAATAAAATGGATAAGATGGGATGAGATGGAGGGAGTAATATATAATTAAAAAGTTAAAATAAAATATAATAATGAATATAATATATAAGTTTAGATACAAATGTATAAAAATGAAAATTTTTAGATAATTAAGTTGTAATTTACTTATTTAATTTTTTATAATATAACATATCTTTAGTTAAAATTTGTCGATAAGCTGTCGATAAATTTAGTCACCAATTTGAAAATTTTAAAAATTAACCTCTATGTCGTTAATACGAAAATTAACCTCTATGTCGTTAATACGGAACAAATCTGTCACCGATATACACCGGACTCTAATTTCAATCATAATTAATGTGACACTTTAACTATAACTTATTGACGATCCTTTGTGATTTGTGTGGATTCTAATACGATTTTGCAGGTCAATTCTTAATAATCTAGATTTAATAAATAATTGCCCCGACAAAACTTTATAAAGAGAAGGACAATTATATAAGGCCAAATCAAAGACTCTATTTACTAAAGATGAGATATATCTTTCTCAATAATATAGAATCTAGACTATATTATTTTCGGAGTATTATAAAGTTTTATGAATATATGAGGGTCTCGGCGTCTAATTATAAAGAGTTAATTAGTGATAAAATAATATATGAATATTTTTAATATAAAATTTATTTATCATATTAATTTACTTATAATCTTACACAAATATGACTGTTACCGTAATGTGATAAAGCAGTTTACGTAAAAAGATTGTGTATGAGATTTGAGTGAACACTTGGGCGGTTTTTGTAATCAGTGGGGGTGTTTGTTTGCACTAAAAATAAGTACTTATTTTTAAGTGGTAAAAAAAATAAAGATATATGTGCTTTTTTTAAGTGTTTTTTTTAAAATGCTTTTCTCACTTTAAATTGGGTTGTTTGACTGACCTTAAAGTTGGCTTTTAAAAAAAAACATTTAAAAAAAACACCATATTGGTGCTCTTAAAATAAGTAGCACTCTAGTTATTTTTTATTCATAATAAATATTTACTTTAAAATATAAACTTACACAAACACCTCCACTATAACATACAATTCATGCGTCTGGTTAGGTTTGATTGAATTTTGGGAATAAAATAAAATAAAATATAAAATAAATTTTTTATATTTAAATAATAAAAAAATATAAAATAAAATATTAATTTTTTATTATTATTTAGAAATTATAAAAGTATTTTATTTTTTTATAATTTATTTTTTATGAAAAAATATTTTACCTTTAAGAGTTCTAAATTTCATTTTGAATTTGATTCTTAAAATTTAAATTATATAATGTAACTGGATTAGTGTCTGAAGACCGATTTAAGATTAGTTAATAGTTATTACTTATTCAATGGCATGGGCAAATAGTTTTATGCTACGTACCAACCATATCTACACATTAAAATTTCACTTATTTCTGCTTGGACGTTGTATTTATTCATCATATTTGACGTCTCCAAATGTCAATGTTGTGTTTGGTGTTTGATGCTTCTCAACATTATATGTATGTGTGTGTTAAGTATGAATAGGCGAAGGAAGTAATCAAATATTTGGCACCCACCGACTGGAAGAGAAGTGAAATAATTTGATGAGTAATTAACAATTATTATGAACTAATCTATATTAATACCAGTTTCTTCTATCAAATATTTTAAAATTTATACTCAAAAGAAAAAACGGAATAAAATTATTTTTTTAAAAAAATTGAATTCATGAATTTATATAAGTCTTTTTAAATTAAAAATATAATTCCTGACTCATCTTCCTGCCTAAATTTCTGATTTATCAGTTATATGTCTGATATATGCTACGTCAAGTATTCTGACACTAAAACTATCTTTTTAATTTATAAATAATTTATTAATCAAAACAAAGTTCAATTTGTTAATATAATTTATAGATTCTTGTTTAATTTAATAATTTATTGAATACTCGTTATTTTAAACATACGAAAGTTAATACTTAAATTAATATATTTAATAATATGATTGATGTTAATTTTTATCTGTTTAGTTTTACTAGCAAATTATCCGATGTGTAATTTATTAATAAATATTTAAAAGTAGAATTTGAATTTAGTAATTAATTTATTGTTTTAAGAAAATTAAAAATTAAAAAATTATATAAATTAAAAATTTAAATTACTCTTTTCCGTAGTAGTCAATTTATATAAAATAAATAAATAAATAAATAAATCTTACAAAATTAAAAAAATCTAATTTATTATTCCCTAATAACTAATTTACATATTTAAAAATAAATAAATAATATACATATAAAATTAGAAATTTATAATTTCACAATTTATTTCATTATAATCAATTTATATATGTTTAATTTAATTAAATAAAGTTTTTACGTTATTAAAAAAATTATAAAAATAAAGTTCCAAACTTATTAATAAAATTTTAATAATATTAGATACATATAAATTCTGGTATTGTTAAATTAAATAAGACTTTTAAATTATTAACAAGATCATAATATTTATATATATATATTATTTACAATTAAAATTCCTAAATTATTATATAAACACGAATACTAATAATTATATATAATATAGTAATTTGAATATTATTCGTATATAATTTAATAATTTAAATATTAATAAAATTAGTAAATTACGTAAATAAATTAAAAATAATTTATTTATCTCTTTTATATATAAGTATATATTTATTTCCTGTTGTATACGGTAGAGTTAATCGTTATATAAAAGAAATAAATTATAAATATAAATTTATGTATAATTAAAAATAAAATTATTTTAAATTATTCTAGTGTATATAAAGAGAAGTGGACGAAATTAACAACAATATATAAGATATATTTACAGATTTTAAAGTAGATAAAAGCTGATTTATAATTAGCACATTGATAATAAATTTATTCGATGATCCAACTCATCACAGATAGTTTTCTTGTAACTAAATATTCACATAAATTAAAGAAAAAATAAAATTACTAATCGACTATGTAAGATATATTGGTGCAGTTAAATATTCTATCTAAAATTCGCTTTAAGTTATACCGACACTCTACATTTTGTTATTTTCGTGGTGCAGTCAAACTCCACCTAACGGAGTTAATCTGTGCTCTTCTATGTAATTTGAGATAAAAAAGGTTGCGGAACAAAAATATAAAAGTAGAAGTTAAATGGAAATGGAAATGGAAAATTAGACCTGGCTTTGCTTTTATATGCAGTAGAACAGGACAACCATTTATCATCTTCTAATGCAAAAATGAAAAGTGTAAGGTAGTCTTTCTCTGTCAAAGTATCATCTCTATTCATTGTATTAGTATGCCAACACGTTTAAATTATACCAATATTTAAAGCTTAACACAATTTTCTACTTTGTTAATTCAAAAATAAGAACACGTAGATTAACAAATTGCGAAAAGGAAAGTGTTCGTAGCTCCATAATTATGCAAGGGTTTTGTTTCTATTATAAATAAAATATTGGCCACTATTTATTTAAAGATATAATTATTAATATTTAATTTATTAGTTGTTTATTCTCAAATTTGACTGATTTAAAAAGTTTTAGTTAATAAAGGGACCGTAAATATATTATTTTTCTATTTAAATTACACATCACCAAAACAATTGTAGTTACGTCATTATTCCTGATTTATGTATATAAATATACAGACACGTTACAACTTGCAATATATATCTATTTATATTTTAAGGCACCGGAGGAAAAAAGAAAAAGAAAAAAGCAACCGAGATTGACAAAGTAACATGACAAAAAATATTATTCTGACTAATGGTCGAATGTAAGAATATAAATTAATTTTATTTTAAATAATAATATATATAAATTTAAAAAAATTAATTTTAAATTAATATCAATTTATTTTTATTATTATAAATATAAACAAATATGAGAGTATGAATTTAAACTCCTATACCTTTTTCACGTACATTACTTCTCTAATTTTATCTATTAGTGATTTTTTTTAATAACTCTATGAGTTTTTAATTGTATAATAAAAAAATATTATTTCTGTTAAAAATAAGGGTATCATACTTTTTTCAAAACAAATTGATAATAATATATTTATTTATATAATTAAAATCTTAAATCACATAAAAAATTAAAACGACCTTAAGTAGAAAAGAGAGAGGACGTACGGGTAAACTGTTTGGCTTGAGTAGTAGGCAAGGTAAGCCAAGCCGGGGCTTGAGTTACGAGTTTTGACAGCCGACACGCACACAGCCTGTCCAAAGCCAAACCTAAAACACTAGTAATATCTGCTCCCAAACAACACTTAACTGCTACCAGTAATTACTTTCCTTACCCTTCTTCCTCTCTTCCCCTTGTAAATAAAACCTCAATTTTTGTTTCCACATTTCCCCTCTTTAATTAATTACCACCAAACAAACCGCAACCCACAGAAAACTTAGAGAAAGATAAAGATGATAGAGATAGAAAGAGAAGGAGAACAGATGAAAAAGTGACAACTCACACACACACACACACAAATTACTGTTCGGTTTGTTGGACTCTATTTATTATTATTCACATGTGTGAAGTGAGAGAAAGTTTGAGAAAAGAAAAAAGAAACCAAAGCGCTAGAAGAAGAAGAAGAAGAAGAAGAAGTTCCTCTCTCCATTTCCAAGTATTAACAATTCCATCTCTCTACTTTTAATTAGCGCCATGGATTCTCAGATCTATGGCGCCACTAAGTTCATCTCTATACTTTT
>JAUEJK010081979.1:0-11842 GCA_032274865.1 Eryngium alpinum | reverse complement strand
GTGCCTAGGCAGTCCCTAACTAACATTGGTCTTTTGCCAAACAACCATGTACCTCTTGACAGGAATTCATTTTTTGAGGATAAATTTTCAAATTTAAACACAAATAAATCTTTATCTTTTTGTGATACACTTACCAGTCCCTTGTTGCCCCAAGACTTCCTTGCAATAGTTGAGACTGCAGAGAAAGGCAGACCTCCTTTAGTGAAGACACCAAATACATAGAACTTGAGATTGTCAAGACCCTTTTGTATAATTTCTATTGGGGGTTCCACTACAGACTGCCCAGGTTTAGGAGGATGGTAATCAAACTGCATTCCAGATGATTTTGGTGGAGGGGATTTTAGAATTTGACTCCAAGATTTTTGAGGAGTCTTCACAACCTCCTTGTCAACTTTAACAGCAGTCTCGGGAAAATTGGCTTCAGTATTAAGATCAACAGGATTATTAAGAGCATTCAAAGAGTGTGATTCACCTCCTTCCTTTGAATTTACTACAGGAGAGCCCTGAGGTGTAGTTGCAATGGGAATACTCCTATCATCAAGGTTGGCAGCTGTAGAATCCATGGAATTAACATCATCTAAGGTGAACCCCTTAACTTTGATAAATTCCTTAAGTTTTTGGTTCATTCTTCTATCAGCAATGACTGCTTCTTGTTCAGCAATAGCTATCTTTGCGGCAGCTTTAGCCTTCGCACGAAAGGCTTCTTCAAATGCACGAGCTTTCTCCACGGCTTCTTGCACGTTCAAGGTTTTGGAGGAGGAACCACCAATACTAGCAGAGCTTTTCGAGGAGGCATCAGCGATTCCAGCCTGCACACTATTAGGCTCAGAGCTTAAATTTTCAAGTAATTTGACCTCCTCACTATCGTTCAGAACCCTATAGTTATCAGGGTTGTCACCATGTAATCGAGCAACAATATCATCCACATCAATATGTTTTCCCCCTAGGTTAGCAGTGGTGGAAGAAGAAGAAGCCATGGTAAGGTGGAGATGGAAGGTAACGGAATAAGATGGGTGGAGATGAGAGTTAACGGAGGTAGGAATTTTTGGATGGAGGCTGTAGGTTTAGGGTTGGAAAGAAATGGTCCAATGGCTAGGATTGAGTTTAGAAGAAATCTGATGGCTAGGAAAAAAGGCCGGAATAAGAGAATTAGGAAAATTCTTTAATTAGGGTTTAGAGAGAAGGGAGAGGTTTTTCCTAGAGAGGGAAACATCTTCACTCAGGAGGTTTCGCAGTCATTGCCAGTGAAACTTTGCCGTTGTTAGTCTTGATTCCATGATTCTTCTGTATCAGTTCCTGTTTAATGGAAGTACTGAGCTTGCTTCTTTCATACTCCCGATCGCCCCCAAGGCTTTCTCATATATGGATTTCTCCATCAACGACTTTTAGTCTTGGTCCCCATAGACGGCGCCAAATGTTACGGATCAAAATAAGACTCTAAAATAATGCGTACCTCACTATGCGAAGGTCCAAAGTTGATCTCCTCAAGCTCCTCGAACAACCGCCAGAAAATCTGCAAAAACTGGTGGGGGTGGTCCCACCGGAGGGACTCGGGTGCAAGAATAAGTAATCTGAATATTCTCTTTATTCACTGAGTTAGAGCTAAAAATTGCGTACCTGATTATGAAGAATAATCCCCTTTATATAGGCGTGGATTAGGGTTCCAGATCTCTATTAGGAATTAGAATCCTATTTTAGATGGTAACTCTCTTTACCTTATCTCTTCTTTCTTGCCACCCAAGACTAGGAATCATTACTTGATTTACCTACCAGATTCATTCCTTTATTTGATATTAGGGTTTCTGTACCTCCTTATCAAGTCACCGCCGTATTGGGCTCTTACCGTATTGGGCTTCGTAGGAAATCTGCTTCTCCTCTGATTTGGACTGCTCTATTCTAATTCGGATTCGGATCGTGCCCGCTCAGGGCTTATTGGGTCGATCCCTATTTTTTGGCCCCCTACATCTTGGAAGAAAAATTATTGAGCTATTCAGAACTTGAAAATGAAATGGTTTTGTTGAAAAACAAAGTTTTTCTGAACAAAGAGAAAGTTGGTTCAAAGAAAAGTATGAAAAAGAAAAAGAAATAACCAATGAATGGCTCAATTCTTCAAGAACGGTTCTTAATCAAAACAAGAGCTTAATATTGTCTAGAAGCAACGGACTTGGTTATAAAAAGTTTGAAATAAACAAAACCAAGGAAATTGAATCTGGTCAAGTTGGATATCCAAAGATAACTGATGTATTTGTTAGTTCCTCACATGAAATTGGATCATGCTCCACAAAATCTGAAGATCCTTATAATGCTAAATGTAAAGAATATAAGGATTGTGGAGGAATGAAAGCCTTCAGTTTTGAAAAACTTGAAGGGGTTTCAATCTTCACTAATTATTCAAGTTCATGTGATAAAACAAGTTCATCAGGGGACATAACTTCATGGGAGGACACAAAAGTCAATAGTATAGAATAATCAGTTGATTATTAATCATGTTCTAACAAGTCAAAAGGGAAAAGGTTTTGAAATGGTAAAATAGGAGTTAACAAACATAATAACTATGCCTTTATCCCAAATGCTCCTAGAAAAAGTTGTTGGAATTGTGGTTATGGAAATTTGTTTCCTTCAAATGTCCCAAAAATGTTGATGCTCAGAAGAATAAAAAAATTAGCACCACAAAGCTCTTGAGAAAGAAAAGTTAAATGAACATTTACAGCCTAAGAAAATTGAAGCTCCTAAATCTAGGAGAATTAGACAAAATATCATGATCAAAACTGAAAATGCCTTCTCCCCGGATGAAGTCAAAACTGCTATATCAAATCATGTAGTTAAATCTTTGGTATCCAATCAAGTTTGGATGCCTAAGAAGACTTAATCCTTTTGCAAGTAAGGGCAAAGAGCAGTCACTTATGGATTCTTGATAGTGGCTGCTCAAGGCATATGACTGGGGATAAATTTTTGCTTTTAGATTTCTTTGAAAAGGATGGTCCAGTTATTTCTTTTAGAGATGATAGAAAATGATTTTTTCTTGGTTATGGTATGGTGGCAAATGAAGATGTTTGCTTTGAAGGAGTAGCTCTTGTTGATGGACTTAAGAATAATTTGCTTAGTGTCAGTTAGCTAGGAGACAAAGGTTATCTAACAGTTTTCACCAGTGATGGCTTTAAGATAAAGGATCAGGGGAGTGGAAAAGAAGTGCTTTCAGGTGTGAGAAAAGGCAATATTTATGTTGCTGATCTTGATTCTTTAAATGGGGAGACCTGTTTGTATAGCAAAGCTTCATCGGAGGACAGTTGGAACTGGCACAAGAAGTTATCTCATCTGAATTTCAAGTCAATGAATTCTTTGGTTAAAAGAGATCTTGTTTCTGGGATTCCTCAGCTAGAATTTTGTCATGATAGTTTGTGTGGAGCTTGCCAGTAAGGAAAGCAAATTGAAATCTTTTGTCTAAGTAAGGTTCGATTCAGTTCAAAGCAGCCAATTGAATTACTTCACATGGATTTATTTGGTCATATGAATGTAATGTCAGTTGGAAAGAAGAGATATTGCTTGGTGATTGTGGATGAGTTTTCTAGATATATTTGGGTGAAGTTTGAGCATTCCAAAGATGAAGTGGCTCAACAAATCATGGAGCATGTGAAGCAAATTCAAACTGAATCTAGTTTGAAGGTGAAATGTTTAAGGAGTGATAATGGACATAATTAAAAAATTCTATAGTCAATGAATTTTATGCAAAAGAAGGAATAAAGCATGAGTTTTCTGCTCCAACAACTCCTCAACAAAATGAAGTTGTGGAAAGGGAAAATATGACTTCAATTGAAGCAGCTAGAACTATGTTGTGTGTAGCAAAAATCCCAACATATTTTTGGGCTGAATCTATTATGACTGCATGCTTTACTCAAAACAGATCATTAATTACAAAAGCTCATGGAAAAACCCCTTTATGAAATCATGAATGGAAGGAAGCCAAACATTAAATTCTTTCATGTGTTTGGATGCAAATGCTATGTCTTGAGAAATTTTGGAGAGAAAACTAGAAAGTTTGATTCTAAAGTTGATGAGGGAATTTTTCTTTGTTATTCCTTGACATCTAAAGCTTATAGAATCTACTTCTTCAGGTTGCAGATTGTTATTGAATCCATTCATGTCTCTTTCGATGATCACATAATGTTTGGACTTCAAGATGAAGGATTTCATGAAGTTTTTAGGTTTGAGAATGAAGAAATTGATGAGAATGATGATGAAGAAGCAGATGAAAGTTTTCCTGATGTAATTCCTTTCGATCCAAGTCCAAATGTTGAAGTTTCTATGTGAGAAAGTGAAAGGAGAAATCAAGAAGAAGCATCAGGGGAGATTCTTGCTTCAGGAGAGAATTCTTCTGGAAATGATTTTTCACCTGATGCAAGCTCAAATCAGGGGGAGCTTTTGAAGGAAGTCCAAGCAATGATTTAGGGGGAGCATCTGCAAGTCCAAGAAGGGAAAGAGAAAGGAGCAAGAATGTATAGTCTAGAGATCATCCAAGAGAGCTAAGCATTGGCAATCTAACTTCTAGAGTCCAAACAAGAAGTGCAACTGCAAATGAATGTTTATTTGCTTGCTTTCTTTCTCAAATGGAACCAAAAGTTGTAGAGGAAGCTCTTGGTGATGCAGATTGGATTCTGGCTATGTAAGAGGAGCTCAATCAATTTGAGAGGAATGAAGTTTGGAAATTGGTGCCTAAACCTAGAGGGAGAGTTTTTATTAGCACAAAATGGGTTTTCAGAAATAAGCTTGATGAATCAGGGGTCGTGACAAGGAATAAAGTTAGGCTTGTTGCTAAAGGTTATCTTCAAGAGGAAGGAATTGATTTTGATGAGACCTTTGCTCCTGTAGCAAGACTGGAAGCCATAAGGATATTCCTTGCATATGCAGCTCATTCCGAGTTCAAGGTATTCCAAATGGATAGGAAAAGTGCATTTTTAAATGGAAAGCTTGAAGAAGAGGTCTATGTTCAACAACCTCCAGGTTTTGAGAATCCTAAGTTGGCAAAATATGTTTATAAGCTAGAAAAGGCCTTGTATGGATTGAAGCAAGCTCCTAGAGCTTGGTATGATACTCTTGCCAAATTCTTGATTGAGAATGGCTTTTCTAGAGGAGTTGTGGATAAGACTTTATTTTTCAGGAAGCATAAAGGCAATATTATCTTGGTTCAGATATATATGTTAATGACATTATTTTTGGATCCACTGATAAAGGCCTTTGTGAAAGGTTTTCCAAACTTATGCAAAGCAAGTTTGAGATGAGCATGATGGGGGAGTTATCTTATTTTGTTTGATTGCAAATCAAGCAGTCCCCTGATGGTATTTTCATTCATGAAGGGAAGTATGCCAAGGCATTACTCAAGAAATTTGATATGCTTGATTGCAAGGTTGCAAAAACTCCTATGTCAACTGCTTTAAAGATGGATCCAGATAAGGATGGCAAAGATGTTGATCCAAAGGAATATAGGAGGATTATTGGATCTCTTCTATACTTAACTGCTAACAGACCTGACATTATGTTTGCTACTTGTTTGTGTGCAAGGTATCAAGTAAATCCAAAAGAGTCTCATTTGGCTGGAACTAAAAGAATCTTGAGATTTATCAAGGGAACTCTTTGCTTTGGATTATGGTATCCAATGGGGAATGGATTTAATCTTGTTGGTTATTCTGATGCTGACTATGGTGGCTGCAGAATTGACAGAAAAAGTATAACTGGTAGCTGTCAATTCCTTGGTGGAAGACTGGTCTCATGGTTTAGCAAGAAGCAACACTAAATTTCCATATCAACTGCAAAAGCTAAATACATTGCAGCTGGAAGTTGTTGTGCTCAATGTTTATGGATGAAAAACCAACTTCAAGACTTTGGATTCACTTACAAAGTGATTCCAATCTTCTGTGATAACACCAGTGTCATAGCCATAGCTGAGAATCCTATGCAGCATTCAAGAAACAAGCATATTGACATAAGGTATCGCTTCATTAGAGAGCATGTTTTAAATGGTACAATTGAACTGCATTTTGTTCCTACTAATAAACAGATTGCAGACATTTTCACCAAAGCTCTTGATGAAGGAACCTTCAATAGGTTGGTAGGTCAATTGGGAATGATAAACATGAATTCTTAATGTCAAGGTTGGAAATTTACTTGTCTTTATACTTGATAAGCTGATGATATGGCTTAAGAATTTATGTTTGTAACTGAGATGATTTGATAATGTTTAAGTTGGGAATGTAATGTTTACATGCTTGTTACTTCTATCATATGAAACTTTAATTCACAAACTCTTTTGAATAAATTTTGAGTGGATTCTTGTAGCCCATCTCAGTCCCCTGAAGACTGGGATCAGGGGAGAACTTATTTGTAACAAGTGCTATTTTAAAATTAATTATTAAATCAGAAATGATTCATTAATTAGTTTGAGGATAACATTGTTAGGAATAAATTCGGTTTGAAAATTAATTTTATCTTTGATTCAAGTAACAACTAACTATTTCAAGGAAAGAAAATTTTACTCATCAGGGTACAATTTTCTCCCCTGATTTAGTTAACTGTCAGCGGACTATTTTTTCTAAAGGGTAAAAAGGTAGTTAACCATTTAATGAAACCAACGATTCACAATGAATCGTGTCAGGGGACAAAATCGAAGGGTTTAAATATGTTTTCCCCAATTTGTTAACATCTTACGCGTACAGAAATTGAAAACTGAGATTTTCTCTAAACCAAACCTTTGATTTTCTTATCCCTTTTTAGCAAAAATGGCCCCAATAGTTATTCAAAGATTGAATGAGAGCTTGGTAGTTCCTACAACTAATTTTGTAGGCTTTCCTGATGTTACTGCTGTTGATATCTGCTTCAAATCGATAATGGAGTTCCTAATCAATTCGAAGTATTCAAAGGCTATCTTCTCCAACCCTCCAATCTTCAAGTCTGTACTTATTGAGGTTTACAACTCTGCTAAATTCGTTGCTGGTGAGGATGGTGTTGCCATTGAAGGCATTAAGTTCACTGTTCAAGGTCACAAAGGTATCATTAACCCTTCCACTATTAATGCTGCTTTAGAATTACCAAGTGATAATCTTTCTGCTTTCCCAAGTGATTGTGAGTTGTTAGAATTTCTCAAAGCTGAGGGTTATGCATGTGAGAATCCTGATAATCTGAAATTCAAAGATCTTAAGAGGGTTAATACTAATAGGGAATTGTCATACTTATTTGACACAATCACTAGAGTCTTTGCTGCTAAGTGCTCTAATTTTAAAGTGATGACTTCCTTGACCTTGAGAATTGCTTATGCAATAATTAGGAATGTTGATATAAATATTGGTGAAATGATCTTCAATGACTTGGTAATTAAGCTAGGAACAGTGTCCAAAAGAAGTGAGGAGGTTTATTTCCCAAGGTTCATTACCTTAATTGTTAATCATCAGTTCCCTCAATTAGAATTACCTGAGCTTAATGATGAAAATGTTAAGGAGTTATGCATTACAAGTTCAAGTCAGGGGATGAGATTGTTCTCTGATATAATCAAGAAATGTGCAATAAGGACTACATATGTGTTACCAAGCCATATGGCACAGGTACTTTCTTCTCTTAGAGCTTTACCTCCTCCATCTACTATTTCTTCTCCTTCAGCATCTATGGATCAGATCCCTACACAATCTGATTCTACCCTTCATGCACCACCCATTTCACTTAAACAATTTAAATCCAAACCTGAGGTTTCTCAAAAGACCAAAGGCACCAAAAGACCAAAGGCACCAAAAGACCAAGTGAAGTTCTTGCACCAACATCTATTGAGGGTGGTAAGGGAGATGAGAGTGGCCATTGGATTCACAAGGGTAAGAAGCTAAAAGGAGATAAGGCCAAGAGTGATAAACCCAAGCCAACCACTACCAAAGCTTCCCAACAAGCTTTGGTTGGTAAAAAGGGTAAAAACACACCTCTAGTTGCATCCTCTCAACATGATGTAGCTATTGAAGATAATCCTAGGCCCAGGACATACCAAAAGAGAGGTAAGGCACAAACAGCTGCCAAAGCTCCCTTGGAAACACCATCAGGGGAGTAAATGAGTGATAAAATTGATGCACAAGTGAGAGCACACATTCCATCTCTTGATGAATCACCTTCTCATCCAGTGATTCAGCCCCACTTAAATGAATCTCCCCTTCCTTCTTTTGAAAACACTTCACTTGCTTCAGATGTAATGGACCAAATCCTTGGTTCAGTAACATCAAATCCTCAATTATCCCCTATCTTTGAGGAGCCAAGAAATGATCAAATGGCTATAGATCCTTCACACTTGATGCAATTTTCTTTAATTAGTGATCTAGCCATTGGTGATCAATTTGTGCAGGCTGATTCAGGCATTCCAAGTTCTTCAATGGAAATGCCAAGTGCGTCAGGGGAGGATAGAACCACATTGCAAATAATAACCTCCCAAAGTTCTATGCCTTTGCCCCTGGGACACATTGCACAGAATCTTCCTTCACCAGCTACTAGTGTAGCTGTAGATGCCTTGATTAGGCTAGCCAATCAAGAGCAAATCCAAGCCAATATGAGCCCTCTTAGGGAACAAATACGTGGTGAGCTTGAGAGAAAACAAAATGAGAGTGAGAGTCAGAGCTCAACCCCTGAGATAGCTCTGGAAAAAGAATCAGATGAGGGTGAGAAAACACTTAGAGGTGTTGGTGAGCTTGGGGAGAGTAAGTCTTTAGATAGCCAAGAAAAAGTAAGCTATGTGAGGGAGAATGAGATTCTCCAAGAAGAAAATAGAGTGGGTGGGGGTTCAAGTATTTCACCAACCACACTAGTTAAAGCAACTGGAGCTGGGGATAACTTAATTGAGAAAGAAATGGAAAATGTGCTAGAAATTGCCTAAGAAATCTAAGTTGAGTTCTCCCCTAATGCAGATGTTGAACATCAGGGGACAGAACAACTTCAGGGGACTGTGGTAAATCAGGGGACAACTCAAAGTGAAGATTCTTCTAAGGATCAGGGGACAACTATAGCTGACTGTGGTAAATCAGGGGGCAACTCAAAGTGAAGATTCTTCTAAGGATCAAGGGACAACTATAGCTGATATCATATCTTCTATTCATGATCTTGAATGTTGTCAACCTAATCCAAATGTTGCTCATAACAAATTGATTAAAGGAATGCAAGAATTATATCCTAAAAGAGCATTTCCTTTTGCTCACCACAAAAGTTATAGTGGCTCTGATCAACTCCAGTTCAGAAAGGAACTCAGGTAAGAGATTAAGAGAACTGAGGATGTGCCAACTGCCACCTTACTCAAAGCTCAATACTGAGGATGATAAAGGTGAAGACTGAGTTAAGACAACGATGGAGTCTTTAGAAACTCATGTCACTGCAATGGTGGATAAGAGAACAAGCTACAATATCTTGAGGGTAGCATAGAAGGCTGAGTCTGTGTCTACATCATTGGAGGCTAGAATGGAGAAGCTAGAGCAAAACAACAAGGCCTTAACAGAAAATGTGGCCACTATTCTTTCAATTCTTTTGGCTGATACTGATGCCAAAAAGGGGGAGAGAATAGGTGTGCCTCAAGCTCATTACTTGGAAAGAACTGCCTCAGCTCCATTGCCTTTGCCTCTAACTACTCAGATACCTGAAGCAGTGTTCACACATTTTGCTGGGATTACCAAGATTGATTCAGAAAAGGCATCAAACTTTTTCTGTAGAGAAGTATCTAGACTGCCTTCACTAGCTCCAGTGGAAAATATTGGACAAGGGATGGAATTGGTTGTAAGAGAACCAGTCCCAATTACTCAAGAAGCTCCAGCTAGCAAGGACTTAGTATTGGCCAGTATAAACCTACATCAAAGTTCTGTGCTGCAGATATTGCAAGTGGCAACTATGACATTGAAAGGCTCACTGATGCTGATAGGTTGGAAATACAAGAGTTCTATGAATTATCCAAGTTGACTGCAATAATAAAGGAGGAATACAGTTTGAGGAAGAGCAAAGACTTAATGGCAAAATGGATATCTGAAGATGGATTGGTTGTTGCTTCTAAAGGCAGGGGAAAGAAAGGTGGAAAGAAGGGAAATGCTGGCTATACTGATTCAGATGTAGTGATTGCAGCTTCCCTTAAAATCCAAGATCAAATAATGAAGGATTGTGGAGAAGAAAAGAAAGAGCCAGCTTCAAGAGAGGATGTTCCTTTAGGGGACGAGGGTAAAGGTAAAGCTAAGTCAGGGGAGAAATCCTTATCAGATAAGGAATTAGCTAAGAAGAAATCCGCAACTATTTCTGTTAAACACAATAACTAAGAGAAGATTTGTAAGGGGGTGAATACAAATCTCTTCAACTTTTTGTTATTTTCTGCTTTACAAACTCAAAATAAAAGTAAATTACTATCTATGAAGATGTATAAACAAATATGAAAACAGATTCAACACGGAGAATTATCAAAGCTTTATTTTATTAAAACCTTGAAGATTTTCCAAGAGAAGCAAGGATGCTTTCTTGGCTAAAAAATATGTCTTACAAAAACAGCTTCACAAAATTGCTAAGCAAGCTACAAATTACTCTATATTTTTCAAAACAGAGCTTCTCTCTTGCTAAACAATTCTCTCTATCTTTCTGAATGTTAAGCACTCATACAACTGAATACAGAATAGCTATATATACAAATGAAAAAGTAAAGGAGATATCTCCGTATGGTGAGGACCACTTGATGTTGACAGCTTGAAATCTGCTCCCTTCTTTTCCTTATATAGCTAGGCACATTTTGACAGTTGTACATCGGACCACATAACTCCATCCATATTTTGAAAAGAATAACAGAATAGTGTCTCCTTTTCCAAGCAAACTGCCAGAAGAAATAATTTGAAAATTAAGACTTCATTCCCGTATAATGAATGGCTATCCTCGTATGGTCTTCATTTTCCCATGATCGGCTACTCCCGTCCGGGGATAATTGATATCCCCGCATGGCTTCAATACTTGGAATCCTTTATTCTTGATGATCTTTCCAGCTGATTTCTTGAGGCAAATTGATCAATGTGATTATGATCTTTACTTGAGAGAGTTAACATACTGCCTGGATTATAACTTGACACTTGCATACTATTAAGTCTACAAGATCTTTATTATCTAATGTGTTCTTTCTATTCTATAGAAGTATGAACACTTATTCTATTTAAACTATTAAGACATCATCATCATCAGTTAATAACACTTATTCCTAACAATCTCCCCCAATTTATGAGTTATCAAATTGATAATCATAAATTCAAGGTTAGCCTGATGATGATGTCAAAACTCAACAAATAAATAATATGCACTCTAAATATAAAAGATAAAAGATGAAGAAGAGAAATGTATTTACAAATGTACAAAGTTTTAAGGAAAATTGTCTTACACTTAGATCCTTGTTGTCACAGAGAATTCAATCATTTCCTAAAGCAGTTTTGTCCCTTGGATGCCTATACTCAGGAACTGGAACTGGATTGGCATAACTCTCTTGGCCAGCCTTGGAATATCATGAGAGCAGATGGGTCACCAGCTAAATATTTCTGATTTGCCTTCTTCAATGAGGAACTCAACAGAATTTGTCTCAGCAATATGTCTAGGCAGCTCATTTTGATATTTGATTTGAGGTACCAATTGAGGCATTGGCTTTGACTTGACCTCATTTTCCAATTCCTTTTGCTCCTCGATTAATCTCTTTAAGAGTAGATTTCTAATTTGAACAACTCCTTCATGCTTAATTCCTACACTTTGTTTGACAATGTGCAACATGTCAACCAAAATCAGGTTATGAATTTCTTCAATATGCACCCTCTCTTCTTTGCCCAATTCATCT
>JAUEJK010081872.1:0-11843 GCA_032274865.1 Eryngium alpinum | reverse complement strand
TACCAACAATTGACCTGATTCTGTCAGTTTTTATTAGTTGGTTAAGAGTTTTCTTACATGTCCCAAAATTTGGTGTGTAGATTAGGTTCTTCTTCGTATACACTTTCTTGGAAGCTATTTATATGTTTACACATTCATTATATTTGTATCTTCTTCACTGCAAACAACTGCTCTAAAAAGTGGTGCACTTCGTCATGATATACATTATTGGCTTGGTAAAGATACTAGTCAAGTAATGTTCCTGTAGTTTGATCTATCAAGTATCTAAAATAGTTGTCTTTGATGGCTAAATTCTGTTATAATAGGATGAAGCTGGTACTGCAGCTATCAAGACTGTTGAATTGGATGCAGTACTTAAAGGGCGGGCCCGTTCAGTACTGTGAGGTGCAAGGCTATGAAACTGAGAAGTTCCTTTCTTATTTTAAACCGTGTATCATACTTCAAGCAGGTGGAGTTGCATCTGAATTTAATCATACTGAATCTGAAGAGCACAACACCCATTTATACGTTTGTAAAGGGAAACACGTTCACGTGACAGAGGCAAGTTTCATTTTATTGATATAATATATTGGTTGTCAACACCTATTGTTAATCCTATGCCTGAATGTTTGGTTTCAGGTGGAATTTTCCCAGGGAACCTCAACGACATATTGATTGCACAGGGAACTTACAGGTCTGTTCGAACCCAATCCCAGATGACTAGATGAGTTGCATTATTTTATGTCATTGTTAGACGAAAGATTTTTTTTCTCTTGCTGGATTAATTATTTTCCATTAAGATAAAGTACAATTACTTAAATGCAATTACTGTGTCATCAAAACATATATTTAAAAGAAAGCATATGAAAGGGTCTGAGTTAATTTTAAAAGAAAACTAAATAGGCGTTTTCTCATCTGTAGTGAGCAAATGTTATGCAAATATAGCAGACTTGCAAATATGATGGATTTGTCTTGGGAAATCATAGGAGTGCTTGTTCTGCAAATTATGAAGGATCTTAACAGATACAAGTTCCATTGACTTTTCTGTGGGCAGGGGATGCCTGTTGATCTGCCTTATGATAGCTCTTCTTTTTGCATCTTTTTGTGCTTGCCCAGTGCAAGATTCCAAGAAGCTCTATCCGCAATGGGGGATTGTGATTCCATTTCACAAACATCTGGATGCTTTTTGCCCCATCCTTTTACCTTATCTTAATAAGAACAAATATCTGCTATATTGGAGAATTTCACTTACAATGTACTTTCTTTTCCTATCGATGGTTGATCTAGATAGAGAGAATATAGACAGTGTAAAATTGAAGTAGGATTTATTCTACGAAATGGGCCATGATATTTGAAAATATGAGGGAAAGAAAGGTATCGACAGTGACAGAACCAGGGATTCCTTGGATTCGACATGACATTTGCACTACCTTTTTTTGTGATGGTGGCAGATGGTGCTAGCTCCAGCTTAGGCAATTCAGGTTTGTGAAACTCAGGCAAGGTTGTATTCGATAAGACCCATACCTCTACATAGATTTGTTTTTCCACATACTAATGTTAGAGCGGTAACCAAAAGCAGTAAGAGAGCCGATGAACGATATGAACTAGCAAATTTTTAGTAGATGTAAGAGAAATGATAGAATTTTAATTAGAAATTTTATGCAGGTGATGATTGAGAAATTTAGTGGTTCCATTAAACTAAGAGTGTGTGGTTTATATTCTTTCTAAAAAGACGTACATGCAATGTGAAAATTTAAATTTTATATGGACCATAAGGAAAAACAATCTTTCATACTAAACAAATTTATAATTTTCTTGGGACTGAGTATGCATATATGAAGAATATAGAAACAATGAAACAAGGGTGGGCAATTGCCAAGGTTGAAGAAACAACAGTAAAAGCAGAAAACTAGTATAAAGTTTATATGGAGTGAACTTTCATGGGTTTGATGTTGATAGTATTTCGTTGTGCTCCAGGTTTGGCGTGTGGATGGAGAAGCGAAAACTCTCCTTTCTTACCCTGAAGATTCAAAACTTTACGGTGGAGACTGCTATATTTTCCAATATTCATATCCTGGGAAAATAGGAGAGGAATACCTTGCCGGTACGTAGTTCAGAAAGCAAAGCATTCAGGTGATTTCTGCTTATAATAAATATCTTTTTTGTGTTTTTTGTTTTGGTATGTCATGGATTAGCTATAATTAGTCGAAAGTAGAGACTTCCAAATGAATTGTGAATACACAATTGTCTATACGTGCATAAGTACATTGTCCACAAAAACAAAGAAGAAACGGGGTGCAAAGAACTGAAAGCCTTTCATTTTAAATTAGTTTAAATTAGAGACTTCAGAATAAAACTGTGAATCCACAATTGGCTATACCTGCACAAATACATTGCCACAAAAACAGAGAAATGACAGAACCTACATATATTATTATTGCCAATATGACTTAATTGTATGACTCTCCCTGTATGGGTATCTTCCTTTCCGACTGCTAAGTTATTTGTAATTCTAATGGAAAACAAACAAGTAGAGCGGGTGTTACAGTACGAAGCTACTTTCTAAAGGATATAGGGAGTTATGGACAGTGGAAGCGGAGTACTTGAGCAGGTGTGAAGTTTACAGAAAAGAGGTAGAAGCCAAACAGATTTTATTAAGGCGAAAGGGTGTGAATTTGATAGTTTCTCAAGAGTCATAGCAAAAAGATTTGAAGTAGTCAGGTTATATAGCTTTTCGTTAATATCAAGTACGCAACAATTATGTTATCAAATTGGAATTTTTAGTAAAAAAATCACATATAAACCCATGAGACTTAATTGATTAAATAGCTCTAATGCCTTTTCATGTTATTTCACTTATTGAAAATTTGTCTATTTCCTAATTCTTACTTAGAGATACAATACCAAATTCATATTAAAATTGCAACTTGTCCCTAAGTATTAACTTCCACATATGTGACATTATCTGTACAAATTGCAGATCAGGTGTCCATTGCTTTCAGACTCATAGTTACACAACTCACTGAATCTTCCTGAAAATAGCCATTCCAAATCTTTAAGATTTGTTATATGTTTTAGTAGCAATGAAGCAAAGTAGATATTTTAGCTACTTCTGGGGCATACGTCTAATTAATCTTTGAATGGATGACACATTATAGGAAGATAGAAGTTCTGCAACATCACAAGCAAGAAAGATGGTTGTGACGATGACATTCTTGCCTACTCAGGTTTTTTTATGTTCAGAGAATGTTTTAATGCTCTACTGGTTATCTATCACTGAATTTGTGAATAATTATTGTAATAGTTCTTTTACTAAGGATTTCTACGCTCGCATTTACGAAGGAAATGAACCTACGAAGGAAATGAACCTATTGAGTTCTTCTCAATTTTTCAGAGCTCGATAGTTTTTACGGTATGTAGTTCCACTATCCAGATTCTCATTTCAGTCCCATTCACAGTACATTCTAGTTATTTTCTCTTCTTCATACAAACACATATTGTGCAATTATGTCAGGGAAGTCTTAGTGATACATATAAGAAATATGTAGCAGAGAACGAACTTTCATACGTTACTTACTCAGAGGAAGGTCTTGCATGTTCCGAATTCAGGGAACTAGACCAGAAAACATGCAAGCAATTCAAGTTGATGCAGTAAGTCATACATTTAGCTTCTCTTTTCCTCGTACTTCAAATTTCATCTTTTTTGAGTTGTTTCCTGTTATTGAAATCCCTTAACTTTATGTCTGACACTAACCTTTGTATTTGTTGAAGTTCACATGTTTCAATATTGTTTTCATTTAGTTTGTACCATGATGAATAGAACTGGGTAGAAGAGTCGAGTACTGCACCTCAATTCCCCACCCTTCCCCTCGTTTTCTTTGAAAATATGGGTAAGGTATCATAGTCGGTTTCATAGGTCATCATTCAAATGAATTGCAAAGAAACGAATTTGACATTTTTGGGTTGGATGATGTTATATCATGGGCTGTGAGGTTCAATAAGAAAGGTCTACTCCCATGTGGAATTCAGATTGTGCCACATAAGAAAATGAGGGTAATGCTTTATTTTCTTGACTAGTTAGGTACAGGCTAAACCTTAAGGTTCACATAAAACACAATACCCGTTAAATCTTTGACAAAGAAAAATATGCTTTCCATGATTTAATAATTTATTAGAACTATTAGCATTTATTGTGGTGTATTAACTTTAATGAAAGTAGGACTTTTTACTTGTTCTCCCTTAGTCCCATGGTTTGAGTTTCCCATGTCAGTAAATAGCTTGTAGAATACATTATTTAGTTTTGTTGACAGACAATATTGGGATTATTATATTTGTTGGTTATATAAAAAGTAATAAGGATTTGAAAAAGATTATTTAGGTAATTATTTATATGATTTTATCATGTTTTATAGGATGAACAAAATAGTCGGCATAAATTTCTTACTGGAAAAAATATTTATCCGTTTAGTTGGAAACTGGAATTACGTTTGACTCAGTTAAATTTGTCAAATGATAGTGAAAACCCTTATTTTTTTGTGGCTTTTAATGTACATATCTTGATAATTTCTTTACTGTATTATTTTGTGAAAGTAATGGTAGAATATGCATCTATCCTGATGTAATTTGTTTTCCTCTATTCAATCAGGTGGCATCATCTTTAAATTCACTGTTACATATTACATGACAGTGCCTCAATCTTTACATGGTACCGAAACCTTACATCTTCTATTGACAAATAACTTGTTGACAGACTGCTGGATTTAATAAAGGTCTGATTCTGAATTTTCAGTCTCATTCAGCTTATTAGGATATTTGTCTTGTTTTATGGTTAGATGCAATTAATATGTAGTTTCCCAAGAACTTCAAGTCAAGTCAACTATGTTTAGTGCCATCCTTTATACATTTGGTGTTTCGGCTCCATAGACAACAAAAGTATCCAATGTCTGTGTCACACCCCCCATTTCTGAGGCATGACTACAAAGCTATTAATCAAACCTGAATAAAGGTATAATGCGGAAATTATTTCAAAATTTTAATCCAAAACTATTAATCTACTAACCAAAAGGAAACCGACAAATTCAAATAACAACGTCTAATGTTTGCAAATTTATTCAAATTGATCTAAGTCGAAAGAAATCTTAAGTCAATTCCCAAAAGCAACCCATCCTCACCACGAGTCTAATCATCAATACATGGGGAGGTAAAAGAAACAGGAGGGTGAGCGAACAATGGTCAGTGAGGTGGATGCAGGGCTACAACAATAAGCTACTACTAATCAAAATGAATAACAATAGCGAATATCGATCACAGATAATGAATATAACAAGTAACAGATACAAATAGCGAACAATGATCAACACATAATGAATATGCATGATAAATAATGAATATCAAATTACAAATAACCAATTATATTCAAATGAGGCTGTTATGAATGCCAATAACGGGCAAACAAGAATGCCAATAATGATCTAAAAAGAATGCTTATAGCCAATTTCAAATACGATAAAAAATAACGAACATGTGATCATATGTGTCCGAACCAAATACAAATATTAATACAAATACGATACCAATATCTAATTCGCCTCTCAACACGGAGCCATCCGTAGGTTGTATGGGAACATGCCAAATAATGTCCTTAACTTCCGTTAAGCAACGCATGTGCTAAGGTCGTTTCAAGACCAAATAATCATAACTAAATGATCACCAAAACTGATAACTAATTATAAAAAATATCCAATAATCAATTCCAAGGTTAGAAGTATGTCAATACTATTATCAAAGTGTCTAAAGAGTCATATAATGGACAACCACACGTCAAATACTAATAAACTATGCACATGGTTGCTCTAAAACAAGGACAACAACACATACAACCAAAGATCTCAAATATAGGCATATAGTTAGACAATAAATTCAAGTGTATGATAAACTAGAGAATTGTAGTACTCTGAATAAGGATTCTAGAATGATAAGAACCATATAATTTGAACAAAAGATCAATTTCATTTACAAGTTCAGATATCACTGCACAAGTATAAGCATGATCAAATTTCAAAGAAAGTTTGAACAAGTTACACAATCTGATCTCAAATTGGCCATAACTAAACAATTAAAGTAGACATTAAGGGCTTTTTGAATTGATAGGACTCTAAATTTATGGCCAAACAATGAAAATGATATGAAATTTCGAAGTTCAAGCAAACTGCAGAAACAATGTTAACGCCAAGAATTATAACATGCGAATATCGTCATGATCAAAACTGAGAAAGTACAGAGAATTAAATAATCTTTCTAATTTGATATGACAAGACAAATTCCAATATGAACTCAATTTATGTATTACACAGAAGTTGTAGGTATTGATTTTTTTTCTAAAAGGCTAAGAACCAATCGAATCGGACTTGTAATGAATTTACAATGATTTTTCAAAGTAACAGATCCTACTATATACACCAAGAACGAATTAGGCACATGTATTCAAGAAAGAAAAGAATATATGAACACAAAGCATATCAAGGAGATGAATTATGAAGAAGGAAGAAGAACCCTCACTTGAATCGCTTGAATTTTCCTTTGCTGATTTCTCAAACCCTTGTCCTGAGAGCAAACGCTAAACTGCTGCAGGAAAAGGGATACACTATTTGAGAAAAACCCTTATATACTACTGCCTTCTTTTATTTTCTTTTTCTTTAATAATTAGGATATATAAAAAATAACTAATTATATAATTAAATTACTAATTATGTAATTAATATATGTAAATATTATATATATCCGGGTATTACAGTCCGACGCCATGAGCCCTTATGAGAGGAAGATGACTACATAAGTAAGGGGAGGGGTAGGGGCCGTTGTGGAGAAAAAAGTTTGGGGAAGGATAAATGCAATGAGTAAACATGTTTCAATTTAAGGCATAATAAAGTTATGAATGTGGCAAATAATTGATATGTTTTAAATGTTCATCAAGTAACATTACATATATTCGTTTTACATTATAAGGTTACTATAAACAAATAATTACAAACTATGCATGACTCAACTATTGATCAAACCTCGAATAAAAAAAAGCTAGTATGTTAGTGAAACTCGTTTTCGCTTCCAGCCATCCTTTTAGTTTCTAAACAACCATAGTGTTCGACACAATTGTATTTCTCGCTATAAAAATCTTTGTTATAGGTTTATACCTATCTCTTTTCCAAACCGGATGATCATCGGCCATAAACACAGTTATTCTATAACCACTTCCAACATTAACTTTGAATAGTGAAGTGTTTGGGTACCTTTTCCAATGCTCCGGATAATCTTGTATGCATTTAATTATTCCGCACAAATACTTAACTCTATATACTGTAAAATGCTCGTTCCGAGGAGTGCTATGTGTTAGTGTCCATATACCTGCAATAGTTGGAAAACATATAGGGGCTATATTGCGAAAATAAGGATCTCCAACCGTATGTACGAACATGTAAGAATCATCGTCACAAAAACCACTTTCCACGTACAACTTAGCATCTTTCCATGCCTTACTTTAAAATTATTTTTTTTAGCATGCGACTTCGACTTACCATTATGTCATGCACGTCTATGTTCATTACACGAGGATCCTCCGAAGGAGACATATGTGGAGGTTCAAAAATTGGTTATACTCTTGAATGCAGTGGGCCAAGTTATGATCCTCCGAACTAGTATAGTGGTCATGTGAATACACAGTGATTTCACTAAAATTATGATTTTTCCAATCATCAACCTCCATAAAATTAAACCTTTATATCACCGATGTTGTTATACTTGTTGAACTATTAATATTCTCATTTTCGTCGTCAATATGTTCTGTTGTCTCTTTTGAATCTTCTAAAGATGTCTTACTAACATGACTAACAGATCATCAATTTCAATCGACGTCACCTTACATTATTTCGAACATTCATAATATCCGTAAGTATTATGTTTAATATACTTCAATAACAATAAAAAATAATAAAGTACGAGAATATAGATGAACAACAACTTTAATGTAATGTTGTACAAATAACATTTATATTTATTATAGATAATGAAGATTTGTAGAGGGGGGTGAATACAAATCTTGCAAACTTTTTAGCTTTTGTCTTTGAACACAAAAAAAAAACAAAACCAAAATAACTATGTAGATTTAAACTAAGACTTGAAAAGTAAATCAAACACAGAAATATCAAAGTTCAATTGTATTAAACTTTGAAAGTTTTCTCTGAGATAAGGAAAGATCCTTTCTCAGCTACAAAATCTCCAATACTATAGAGCTACTCTCAATTACAAAGCAATCAAAAATAAACTCTCAAATCCTATTACACAAATATGAGCTACTCTTGCTAATTAGTATGAAATCTCTTAACAAACTAAGAGCTACTATCTATCTCTGTATTTCTCTCTACAAAACTCTCAAGACAATAGAAAGATTGATTACAGATAAAGACCTACACAATGACTATTTATAAGAAAGTACAAGTACAGCTGCAAAACCCCTAAAGGTGTGAAATCCCCGTATGGTGTGGACCACATTGATGGTGATAGACTGCACTCCTTTCGTCTCTTTCCAAATTTGTTCAAGCAACTCTTTGCCACGTATAGTATAGACCACACATTCTCCACCACTCTCTGACACTCCAGTAATAGAAAATGTGGCTTCCTTTCCAAGCAAAAAGATAAAAGGCATCTTTCTTTACTGCTACCTTGTTCCCCCGAAGCTTGGCTGCTTTATCCCCGTATGAAGCTTTAACCCCTGAAGTGTATTTCCGTCCGGGGATAAATCCATACTTCCTTGAATGGTTTTGAACCTTGATCTCTTCAACCCCTGATGCTCATTAGGGCTTCCAAATTCTTCTAACTTGTAGTCTTAACACCAAAGAGCCCAAAACTACTTTATTCTAAGCATTCTAATTACAACTTGACACTTGTTTATTATTGAGTAACAAGGTCCTTATTCACTGAGTTTAAATGAAACTATACAAGTAAAAACTCTTATTTAGAATGCTTCTAGGGACATCATCATCTATACATAACTCATGCAAACCTAACAATCTCTCCTAATTGATGCTTTGTCAATTTGATAAGATAAATCTAGGTTTGAATATGATGATGATGTCAAAAACCAAAAATAATATATATTTACAATTAAAACTGTACAGAATTAAAAACATATGTATTTACAGAATTTACAAGTCAAAGAAAAGTGTATTACCACTTAGATCTTTGCTTCAAAGTGATCAGTAGAAGTCCTGGCCAACTCCAGACATATCATAAGGCTTTCTTTGTCCAGGCATGTTAATATATCCAGTTGGCTCTTCCTTACCTTCTTTGATCCTTTGGATTTCTCTGATAAGAGCTTCTCTGAAAAGAACCACATTGGCCTTCTTGCTATCTTTTAAGCATTCAATCACCTCCTCATACTTGTTGGAGTCATGAGTTGCAAGACTAGACCAATCAAACTTTCATTCATTTCCTTTATTTCCTTCCTTGTTAATGAACTTCACAGAGTTGGTTTAAGGTATGTAGAGGGGCAAGCTAGTTTGATAAGTTGTAGCACCCTTTACCTTAGGACCAACTCTTGAAGACTTGATATTAGCTTCTTCCCTTTCATCCTTAATCACATACTGCAAAAATCTGTTCCTTACCCTTATAACTTCTTCATGCTTAGTTCCCATGGACTCTTCATTGATGTGTCCCATTGTTGAGATAGAAAGCTCTTTAAAATCATTTTCATGAATAACTTGCTCTTTTACATCCATGTCATAGTAGAATAATCTTTTTCCTATGACATGGACTGGATCAACCTTGTCATTGATGTCCCTTCTCAGTATTTGTAGATGATCCAATAAGTATATTACCCAATGGACCAATTCTAACCTTCTTGATGGCTCTTGAGAGTTGGTATCCATCAAATCCTTTAAATACACTAAAGTTCACCATCCTTTCAGATTTGTTCCTTGAGATTAGAAAGATGTAATTGATCTTGTCCCTTACTCTTACCTGAAACACTTGAATAGAATTCATAAATTGTTCAAATCTTTGATTTTCAGAATGAAGCTTTTCCATTTCAGTCATTGGCTTAGCATCCACAACTTTTGAATCATCTTTACTTTCTTTCCCCTGACCATTCTTTGTGCTATCTGACCCAGGACTTCTTGACCCTTGAGCATCATTTCCTATTCTTGTACCAGCAGAGCCAGAAGCAACTGAAGATTTAGGAGGAAGAGGCTGAAGACCCAGAAGAAGGAGGAGAAGGAGGCTGAGTACTTGAAGGCTTTAGAGGTGCCTTGCAAGCATCAGGGGATTTGATGACTATCCTCTTATCCTTCTTCTTATATACCTTGGGCTCTTCAATGACTTCTTTTGCTTTTCCTTTTCCTTTCGGATCTCCAAGTAATTCCCTGGCTTCTTCCAGAGCTTTTTCAGCTGCTTTGTCAGTCTTTTGGAGCACTTGCTTTTGAACTTCAAGAGTCTCTCCATTTTGTCCACTTGCTTCTTTTTCTTTCTTCTTTCTCATTTATTTCCTCAACCATAGTCTTTGTAACCAGTCTTCTCCTAGACTTCTTTGGTTTAGACTTGGGAGCTTCTTCCTAAGCATCTTCTTCAGCAAGTTTCGTTATGTACTCCATATTCAGCTTTTCACAATACTCAATTCTTTCTTTGAGAGGTAAAGTGTAGAGTTTCTCCTATAAGGAAACTCCAACTTTGTCTTCATCTGAAAGCTCCTCATATTTGAAGTCCCCTTTTTGGATCTGAGCAAATGTGATCTTTGGTTTGCTTGGAGCTTTCTCTTCAGCTGTATTTTTTAACCTTTTTCCTTCCTTTGCTAGAAACAGTAGCAACATCATCTACCTCTCCCCCCCCCCCTTTTTTGCATCATCAGCAGAGCCAGATTTATCAGAATTTTGATGGAGAGAAAGGATATAGCTGACATTAGAATACATTTTTAAGTTACTTAGCTTCAAGAGACTCAATCCTTTCAGATAAGACATCTACTATTTGTGCACTTCTTTCAAATGATTTCTTCGTATTACTAATAGCCTTTTTATCCAGCACAGTTTCCACATAATCCTTTGTTTTCCTTCAACTCATGATTGAAATAAACTATCAATTCATCAAAGTCTAAGGAATTGAACACATAAGGGAAGGTGAAAGGAGTGATATCTGTCTCATCAACTGCAGTTGCTTTATGATAAGCCTTTTGGAAGTGTGCTAACACCTTCACTTTTACCTTCAGAAACATCTTTATCTTCAGCTAATTCCATTTCTGTATCATCAGCATTAACCCTGAAGTTGAAGGAGTTATCCCCGTATGTAATTCTGGGCCTTCAGGGGATAAGACCTTAGCTTCATTAGCTTGATTTTCCTGGATCTCTTTTGCAACATCCATCACCACATTAGCTATTTCCTTTTCATTTACATCCAACCTAGTGGTAGCCTTGGTGTCTTCAGCCATTATGGCTGGTGTTGCCTTTGTAGAATCACCCAGTTGGCCACCCACACTCATTTGTGGATCTCTCATATCACTCAACTCACTGGCTTCTAAGCCTTGATTGTCACTCTTACCTAGCTCACGAGTCATGCTAATGACTTTCTCACCCTCACTCACTTTTGCCAAAGCTATCTCCGGGGTTGAGCTTTGCTTCTCTCCACTCATTTCTTTTCTCTCTTCCTCTCCAGTATTTGTCCTAAGAGGCTCCTTGGGGGCTGAGGAATCTTGTTGAGCTACCCCCAACAAGGCATCTACCACTGAATGATCAGTGGGAGATTGTAGACCAGGTGCAATGTGTCCCAGAGGTAATACAATAGAACTTTGGGAGGCTTGATTTTTCAAAGTGGTTCTATTGTCCCCT
>JAUEJK010081766.1:0-11844 GCA_032274865.1 Eryngium alpinum | reverse complement strand
AGTAAAATATTATAAATAAATATTACAATAATTCAATGATCAACAATATGTTTCATTAATACTTAAGTCAAAACATAAATTATAACAGTTCTAATTTCTTTTACGTGATTCTCCCTCTCAGTCACATCATTCTTAATTTTTATATATATTTTAAAATTTGAAAATAATATAATGAAATATAATATTTTTTTATAATTTTAATTTTATATAAATATTTATATAAAATTAAAATTATAAAAAAAATGTTATAGTTAATTATTTTTCAAATTAAAAGCAATAACTCAATAAAGTCAAAAATTACGGAGTGAATATAACATATTAAATTTATAAAACTTTTAATTTTAATTTTTTTTTTAAAATAAAACCACATCTATGTATCTATCGGAGAAGGACCGTTGCCATCGTTATCTTCTATATAATTAAAATATATTTTATTTAATTAAAAATTATCAAATAAAATTCCTTTTAATATAAAAATTTAAATATTAACATCAGTAGTAGTACTGTTTCATACATCATTGGACAAAACTCCGCCTACTAATAAATATAGATTCTGAAGGAGCAGTTAGGCCGGCTACGTTTTAGTTAATTTAGTTACTATGATTTCCGAGTTACGTGCTGGTTCCGTTGGCGCCCACGGTTTTTTCACACAAATAATTAAAACTAGAACTTGACTTTAGTTTAATGCTCCAGTAGTATAAGATTGCGAGTACACATGTTCACTTTTGACAAGAGCAATGTGACACCCTTCTTTATTATAGTAAATATTATATATACAATAATTATTAAATTGTCAATGCTTCATATTATTAGATTGGTTTTTATTTGGTTTTGGTAAAATATGGAATTATTATCGGAAAAGGCTGATATTTGGTGAGACTGCAATTTTAACATAAATTAATCTATTATGGTACTTTAAAGTTTATTACTGTACTATTTTCTTTTTATTAACTTTTAGTTACAATTAATAACATTAATTTAGTGTTGGTGCCGAATTTCGTATTCTTACGTCTAACAATCCGATCAATCTACAAAACGAATAAAGGTGTAGCCTTATCTCCCAATTCACATTCGACGTGATACTTAGTAGGTTGAATATGTAGAATAATATGAATGTATCTTAACAAATGTAAAACTAACCCATTTTTATATGAAATTTGAGGTAGAGTCACCATTGGAATCTATTTGTAGAGTCTTCATGTATCATGTCACATAAATAATAATATATCTGATAATATAAAGTATATATTTTAGTGGGCTAGGCCGACTAAGTAATGGACTGGCTAAAGGGTGGGCTGACCATATGACCCACAGCCCAACAGGCCCCCCAAGTGTTTGACAGCATGGTAAACACTTAAAACATGTGGAGAATCAAATAAGCCACCCAGCTGACTGACTGAAAGGAACGTAGGCGTACATCATATGCATTGCCACATGTCGCAATCGCAGAGATAGTAATGAAGTTGTGAAATAATCTTACCCGTTCATTCAAATATACGGTATTATAGGAAATTAAACCATCACTTATCTTCCTCATTTCATAAAACCCTTTACTGCACAGAGAGAGAATCGAAGGAAGAAGAAATCGAAGTGAGTTCGTGATTTCGTTTCCAAATGACAACCAAAAACCTTGAAATTTCGAGGCAAAATTCTCAGGTATGCAAACAAAAACTCGTTGGCACACACACATACTGTTGATTTATGATGTGCACAAATCGTTCACACTAAATGCATATATGTACCACAAAATCCTTTCAAGAACACATACGAACACAATAGAATCATCTACAGCTTCATTTATGTGTTAGATTCGCCCAATCGAAGAACCTAGTGAAGAACACACACACTATGTGTAATGAGGGTTTTAAGGGTTTGAAATTTTTGTTACAATCGACTGTTTATAATCATTAAATCGCCAATGAATAGAATTTTTCTCACGTACAACATATGAAAATCAGTACTTATATAAACGATTCATCATCATTACAGTGTTAAGAGTTTAAGAATAGAAGATTTTTGAAAAATGGTGTCAACTGATGTCTTATGTCACCCGCCAGTCACGGCGGCGCTTAGCGGGGGAACGTGACTTCAATATGCTAATTTTAATAAAATTTTATTTAGTTGGAATACCCACAATCTCGGTAATATATAATCGTGTGAGGCTGCTTGGTCGTTGGCCTGACTGGATGACCAATTAGACTTCACATTTACTGACAGATGAAAATCCCCTTGCCTATGTCTCAAGATAGTAGTTTGACTCCATTAAGTCAAATAGGTCTGCAAATGTCTCCCAAAAACAGTCAAGAAGTAACTTCTACTTCCAAAAAATTTGTAGATCTAGACACATTTGAAATGGCTGACCAAGTGGGTCGAAGTAATCGTCTGACTGAAGAGAATGAGTCTGAAGAAACCCAATCAGATCAAATTATAAACCCTGGTGTGCCCAGAAACTCTAAGTTTTTAAGCAAAAAGACTTACCCATCCTTTAATCACCCAACCTTACTACGTGCCTCCAATATTTCAAATTTTCACTAACTTTATCCTTTTGGAAGATATTTCCACTACGTCACTGCTCTTCAGTCAGATAGGTTACCCGACTACTTCATCACTGAAGGCTTAAGAGCAGTTGGCGTGTCGGAAAGCCATCTCCAGTGTGGGTTGAGATTTCCCTTGCACCCATTCATACAAACTTTCCTATCAGAGATAGAAATTATCGTATACCAGCTCCTTCCTAAATCTTACACCATTCTTAACACTTTCATTGGGAGGTGTAAAGATCAAGATATAATCCCGACCGTCCGATTACTATTTGCCCATTATTTGCTGAATAAGGACAAAGAGGGAGGTACTTATAACCTTAAAGTCCAGGCTAACAAGCAGAAGTGGTGCGAGCTCAAGACAAGCACTAAGGGAAAGAAAAACATTGGTGCAGGATAGTCGGACCCAAGTTAGAAAAATTTACCATTTGGAAGTCGGCCAAGCTTCCCAAGAAGCCTAGCCTGAGCGAGGAAGAGGAGGCTGAATATGAAAAGCTATTGGATGGTGACTCGGAGCCTATTCCCGAGAAGACATGCATGTCTAACGAATATCTTACCGAGATTAGAGGTGTTTTCTCTAGCTAATTTTCTAACTTTTCACGTAGAAGTAATTTATTCCTTGTTTAAATAATATCTTATATTTTCTCTTTATACGATGATGGGCAAAATCAATCGTGAGCGACTATATGCCACTGAGAAGAAAAGGGAGGCCAACGCAGCTTCATCATCTGCTCAGCCAGAAAATGTTACTACCGAACAGATGGGTGACAGCGGTGCCTCAAAATTGAAGACAGCGACTGAGAAGACGGCGACCGAGAAGCCTCCAAGACAGAAAAGACCAATAATTGAAGTGGAGGAAGAAGATGAGCGTCCGACCAAAAAAGAAAAGAAAGACAAGATGGTATTAAATCGGGTTCCTGACTTAGAACACTTTGTGCATTTCGCCCATGGGGCCGACTTGCAAGTCGGCGCAGACCTGGGCCGTCAGCTATTTTGCAAGAAAGATGATGTGCTGACGTAGTCCATATCCGGGGCCGAAATCATGAACAATTCACTTGCTTATATGGCCCAGGTAAAATTTAATTTCAAGTATTGATAATAATTTCCTTAATTAAATTGTCCACTGACCTTTCCTCATTATTACTATTTACAGGCTGGCAGCTGGGCTGCTCAGGCTGCTTGGAAGTTCATTGAACTGGACAAGTCCAAAGAAAAGGCAGAAGAAAAATAAAAGTCCTTGGAACAGAAGCTAAAAGAAGCTGAATGGAAATTGAAGGAAGCTACCGACCGAGCAAATGCTGTGGAAGCCCGAGCAGATGGACTTCAACGTTAGTACGACCGACTGACTAGTAGGGTTTCATGGCGGGACAAGAAAATAATGAAGGAGATGAACAGGGCCAACAATGGTGAATTGGATTACTATAACAATGGCATGGCCGACATCCTTAGGAAGCTCCGATCGGCAGGTCTCCCTTACAAGGACTACCTTGTCAATCCAAATAAGGACGTCCTTATAATGGTCGAGAATGAGGAAGATGACCCTGCAGAGCCAAAGTCATCAGACTCGGAACCTGACACTCCTTCTCAGAAGAACTACATAAGACCTTGGGTGACTGAGGAGGAGAAGACGGACGAGTAAAAACTTTTTAAGTAAAACTTTTGTAGTGGCATTGTTCAGTCAGATACTATGTTTCCCAGGGATGCCTGGAAGGGCTTGTGAAAAATATTTTGTTTTTTAACTCCACATACTTAGTTAGTCGTCTATTCGAACTTAATCTTGAATTGTTATGCTAATGTTTATATTCCTTTATTTTCACCTTTCTCTTTACTCATTCGTCTAATCAATGGGGTACAATCCCATATCAATAAAGAAAATTAAAACCTGATATGCAAAACATGTAAGTTATGATGAGTAAGGTATCTCGTTCAAAAGAAAAATAAGCAAAAGGTTTCTTACTCAGTACGTCAATCACCATATCGTAGAATAAGCCAAGACTTTTTAGTCAGTCGGACTAAAACAAATTTATTGGATAACTGGCATTAATTCAATAATCTATTAACAAATAAGCAAAATCATTCTTACTTGATTTGTAGGGTGGTCACATTCCATATTACTCATTCCGTCTAATCATTATCGTGAACATCTTTACTAGAATTTCTTTTCTTTTGACATCAGGGTAGGTTAGAACACCAGCCTTATGAATATTCTTGTCAAGTTATGTTGTGTTACGTATCCATGAACTATCGAAAGTTACTCTATCACCGTCGCAAATATACTCAGTCGGTCGTCATTCTGGGTCAATGTTGTCTGGGCGCTTAGGCAATCTGATAGTTTTAAAAGGGATCCAGTCATTCCTGACATTCTTTTAAAACTTTCCCATCAGATTCCTTCTGTAACACAATTATAGTAAAGTATATTGAACAACTTTAAGAGAGAGAGAGAGATGAAAATGGGCAATTCTCATTAAAACTTCAATCTCTGACTGAATAAGTTCTGAAACATAGCTAAAATAATTGTTACTCTTCCTTAGTCACTCAACTGGTTATTAATGAAGACCGACTGAATGACTAGTGGTGCATATATTATTATGAATATAAATATTAAATAAAAATATAAAGCCAATCACTGATAATATCTCCTTAGATGGGAAGCGTTCCAAGTATTCTTGATCGGCTGGTCATCCATAGTTGCCAATTTGCAAGTGCCGACTGAAGGCATAACAATTATCCTATAAGGTCCTTCCCAGTTGGGCATCCGTTTTCCCTTTTTGTCATGGGCTAGAACCTCTCTCAGCACGAGGTCTCCAACTCTGAATGGCCGCTTTCGCATAATTAAAACATAATACTGTGCCACCCTTTGTTGATAAGCAGCTATCCGAATGACATTCTCATCTCTTAACTCCTCAACCAAATCTTTACCCAGATGCAAACCCTCTTCATTAGCCTCCAAATTGAAGCAGGCGTTCCTGTGAGATGGGAAACCAACCTCAATTGGCACAAGTACCTCAGTATCGTAGGCTAGTCGGAATGGAATCTCTCATGTGGCAGTCCGAGTGGTTGTCCTGTACGCCCACAAAAATGTATGTAGCTCTGCCCATAAACCTTTAGCGTCAGTCAACCGTTTCTCAATCCTCTTAAACAATGCTTTATTTGTGCTTTCTACCTGACCATTTGCCTGTGGATATCCGACTGAAGCTGTCTGATGATTAATACCCCAACTGTTCAAGAACACTGTGAACCTCCTATCTGCGAACTGTTTACCATTATCTAAAACGATAATTTTGGGTACCCCAAAATGAAGGATGACACACTCTAACACAAATTTTTCACACTGGGCCTCCGTGATGCTAGATAACGGCCGAGCTTCTGCCTATTTAGTCATATAATCCACTGCCACTATGCAGTACATGGCATTTCCTTTTGAGCGTGGTAGCTGCCCAACAATATCAACTCCCCACATAGCAAAAAGAATGGGACAAAGGATAGGCATTAACTTGGTGGATGGTCTCCTAGGAATGTTAGATTATATTTTACACTGGTGGCACTTCTTAGTGTATTCCAGGCAGTCTGCACGCATGGTCGGCCAAAAATAACCCTGACTTATGATTTTCAATACTAAAGCTTTGTTAGCCAGATGGTCGGCACACAGACCTTCATGAACTTCCTCCATCGCTGTTTGTGCGTCCTCTGGTGAAAGGCATCGAAGTAATGGACGACTGACTACCTTTCTGTATAGATAACCATTGATCATCACATAGCTTGTAGCCTTATATTTCACCATCCTAGCTTCATTTCCGTCAATCGGCAGGATTCCAATCTCCAATTAGGACTTAATGGGTGTCATCCAATTAACAGTTTGGGAGATTGGAGCTATGAGTTTGCCTCCAATTGCAGGCGAAGTAGAATAGGATACATAAACAGACCCTTCCAGATTCTGTACATCTTACTCAGTCAGTCGGGCAAGAGAATCTTCTTGTTGGTTCGGAGCTCTGTCAACTCCTACCAACTCAAAAACTTCAAACTGGGCAGCCAATCGCTTTACTTCCGTTTCATAGGCCCTTAATTTTTCATGTTTCTGTTCATATTCTTCATAATAATGTTTAAAAACTAATTGAGAATCAGAAAAAACTTTAAGCATTTTTACCTGGACGGCTATGTCCAACCTCATACTAACAATTAAGGCCTCATATTCTGCTTCATTGTTAGTCAGTCAGAATCAAAATCTGATGGTTTGGTGGATTTCAAATCCTTCTAGGCTAATAAGGATCATACCAGCTCCCCAACTATCTTTAGTCACTGAACCATCCACGTACATTGTCCATCCTTTCTCAGCCAACCGCTCCGCCACTCGGTCGGTCAACTGCTTCTCCTGTACTGGCTCTGTTTTTGAGAACTGGCATTCTACCATAAAATCTGCCAGAGCATGTGCCTTGATAGCAGTTCTAGGTTTGAATTCCAAATCATATTCTCCCAGTTTAATTGACCAAGCTGTCATCCGTCCTGATGTTTCTACTTTCTGAAGAACTCTTTTCAAAGGTTGATCTGTAATTAACTCAATTCTTCTTCCCTGAAAATAATGCCGTAATTTCCTTGCTGCAATCACCAATCCCAAGGCTAGTTTTTCTATGTTGGGATACCTTAACTCAGCATCCCTTAAGGCATGACTGACATAGAAGACATGTTTTTGAATTCCTACTTCTTCTTTGATCAGTACTGCGGCAACTGATCGGTCGGACGCTTCCAAATACACCTGCAAAGTTTCTGACGGCCCAGGTTTAGTCAGCAAGGGTGGTGCGGACAAATACTCCTTGATTTTTTCAAAAGCTGCTTCACATTCAATCGACCACTCAAACCCCTTATTTCCTCTGTGTGTATCAAATAAAGGTAAAGATTTCTCAGCCGACCGAGAGATAAACCTTCTTAATGCTGCTAGTCTTCCAGTCAGTATCTGGACATATTTCTTACACTTCAGAGCCTCCATATCTAAGATAGCCTTAATCTTTTCTGGCTTTGCTTCAATACCGCATTGACTGACCAAGTAACCCAAAAACTTACCCGACTGAACACCAAAAGTACATTTATTCGGATTCACCCTCATACTATGGCTTTTCAAGGTGATGAAACATTCTCTCAGATCATCAATGTGATTATCATACTGACTTTTCACTATCATGCCATCTACATAACATTCCATATTTCTGCCAATCAGTTTTCTGAATACCCGATTGATCATCCTTTGGTATGTCGCCCCTGCATTAATCATTCCAAATGGCATCTTTATGTACGCATAGGTTCCATTAGGAGTGATGAATGCCGTTTTGGGTATTGCAATCTGGTGATATCCAGAAAATCCGTCCAAGAAACTTAACATAGAAAATCCAACAGTAGCATCGATGAGTTGGTCAATGCTTGGCAATGGGTAATGGTCTTTAGGGCAGGCCTTATTTAAATTAGTGTAGTCAAAACACATCATCCATTTATCATTCTTCTTCTTTACCACCACCAAATTTGCAAGCCACTCCGGAAAGTCAATCTCCTTGATGAACCCAGCCTTCAATAGTTTTGATACTTCCTCTTTTATGACCTTTTGCCTTTCAGGAGCAAAATTTCTCTTCTTCTGCCTGATCGGTCAGAAATTAGGATCCATATTCATTCGGTGTTCCGAAATCTCCCTACTAATACCTAACATATCATCTGCCCCCAAGCAAAAACATCTTTAAATTCACGGAGTAAACTAACTAATTTATCTTTAGTTTCCTGGGGCAGACCGACTCCAATACTCAAAACCTTCTCTTTGTTTCCAGGCTCCAACTTTATCAACTCGGTCTCAGTAGCTGGCTCGGCTATTGGCTTAGTCAGTCGGTCATCAAAGTAACTTCGACCGATTGAAAGTGTTCTTTTTCCTGGTTCATCACGACTTTCCATATTTTTATCCTTTGCTCGGAGGGGTTTCTTATCATATGGGTCGTTCTCTCCTCTTTCCTTATCCAACTTCTGACTGAATGAAAATTCTTCCATCATGATTGTCCGAGCAGTGGCCTGATCTTCATTCACCACTTCGACTCCATGTTCAGCTGGGAACTTCAAATTTAAGTGTGGAATCGAATAAATTGCCTGAAAAGCATACAACATAGGAACACCAACAAGCAAATTATAAGGAGATATAATATCAACAACATAATATTTGAGCTCTTGAGTAGCTGTATTGGGTTGGCTTCTGATAGTGGTTTGCAGAAAAATCTGACCAAGTATAGGAACCGGATGACCAACAAAAGAGAGCAATGGAGGTTCTGGGAAAGGCTCCATTTGTTTTCCAGCTAACTTCAACTGATCATATGTATTTTTAAACAGCACATTGACCGAACTTCCACTGTCCATCATGACTTTCTCGATTCTGTATCTTTCCACCACATCAGTGAAAACCAGCGAATCCACGTGAGGGTGGATTACTCCTTCAAAATCATCCTCAGTGAAAAGAATAGAGTATTTTTATCTCGGTCAAATGGTGTTTTTATACAAATTGCCAACCTCTTTGGCATACTTCCTCTTGGCCGTCCGACTATCCTTTCCCAATATGTTACCACCCGAAATTGTTTAAATTGTACCCAGAAGACCTCTGTCCGGACTATCTGGTGACTGACTTCTTCGATGTGTACCCTTATCATCTCTTTCTCTCAGCTGGCCAGTCTTCCTTCCCTGCTTATCCTCTGTACTGAATATTTTCAATTTACCCTGCTTTATCAGTTTCTCAATTAACCTTTTCAAACTATAGCACGGTCACACATGATATTCACAGTACTTTTCTGAATTCTGAGTATATTTAGAATTCTTATTCTTTCTTGGCCTCCTACAATCCTCTGCCTTTTTTATCACAACAAGAATTCGGGACCTGGATGCATTCAACGGTGTGTACACTCGGTCGCCCTGTGGCTTATTCTTCTTATTTCCCCATCTAGAATTCCTCTTTGGGGATCGGCTCCTACTGAAAGACCGACCATGCTTCTTTGGCTTTCTCCCGGGCGGTGACTGGCTGTCACCGGATGACCAACTTCTTTTCCTCGTTCGACCGGATCTATTCTTCTTTACTGACTGGTCAAGATCTTCCATCATCTCTCTCTTGAATTCAATATTCCTTGCTCGGTTGAAGATATCCTCTAACATTTTTGGTGGGAAATCATACAATGAGCTTCTGAGTTTTCTGCTCTTTTCCCTGTCCATGTTTCCAGTCAGCAAACTCATAGCTTGTTCATCCTTTAAGTGATGAACATGCTGACAAGCCCTCTTAAACCTCTTGAGGAAAGCAATCATTCCTTCATCTTTCCTCTGCTTAATATTTATCAGCCAGCCAGTTTCTTTCACCTTCCTCTGATAAAAAGCAAAGTGCTTAAGTAAGGCATTTCACAGCTGATTGTACGACTTTATACTCCTGGGTGCCAAGTTGCAATACCAGTTCTTGGCTTCTCATTTCAGATAAGATTCAAACAGTCGGCAGTGACTCCTATAATCATGCCCCGCTACATCCATGACGTTCTCATAGTTTGTCACATGGTCATTGGGGTCAGAATCTCCTGTATACTTATTGAGTTTCGGCTGAGCACACCCATTCCTAGCTTTATGCCTTTGTATCGCTTTAACCAGCGGAGACTCATAATTTTCATCTGTCCACCGCCCATCATCACTCTCTCAACCGTTGCTACCCGGCTGAGCATATCATTGTCATCTTCCTCGTTACTGTCTGAAGACCACTCAGTTAGAGTGTCGGACGAGCGGTCAGACTCATCGGATGAGGATGGTGTATCTTTCCTTGAGCTATGCTTCCTTCCTTTATTTCTGCTTTTCGACCTTCCCCGCGATCTCTCTCAATCGTTCTCAGTTTCCTCATCATTAAGAACCAAACGGGCGTCTTCTTCCTCAATCTGTTCACACTCCAGATCCAGTCGGGCTTGGAATTGTTGTGCCCGAAGGGTTAACTCCTTGGCCTGCTCCATCATTTTTTTTCAAGCTTGCCCTATCCTTCTCTCGGGCCTCCGCATTTTGACGGCGGCGCTCCGTAATCTATCGTTCCTTGTCTTTCTTTTCAGCCTCCTTGCGGCGCATTTCCTCCAGCCGCCATTCCTTCTCCTTCAACCTGGCTTCATCAGCCGATGTGAGATTTAAGCCCTTTTCCCAGTTGATTTATCCGCAGTCCGGGTGCCTCTTAAAGGGTTTAATTGAGATCCTCATGTTCCGACCGAATTATGAGGGGTTTGGAAAGTTTCCTCCGTCGTCTTATCATGAATACCTGCCATCTCGTCAAAGCTGCGAAGTAGATTTCTACACAAACGTCAAAGATGCGAAATAGATTTCTACACAAACATCCCACAGACGGCGTCAATCGTTTGTGCCGGATTTCGTGTTCTGCCGTCCGACCGTCCGATCAACATGCAAAATGAACAAATGTGGGGTTTGATCCCCCAATTCACCTCCGGCGTGATACTTAGTTGGTTGAATGTGTAGAATAATATGAATGTATATTAACAAATGTAAAATTAACCCGTTTCATATGAAATTTGAGGTAGAGTCACCCTTGGAATATATTTGTAAAGTCTTCATCTATCCTGTCACATAATAAATAATAAAATGCCTGATAATATAAAGTATATATTTTAGTGGGCTAGGACGACCAAGTTGTGGACCGGCTAAAGGATGGGCTGACTATATGACCCAAAGGGCAAGTGATATTTGTGAATAATTTCATTAAAATTAAATAATTTACTATAGATTATTTTCCTATATAAGAGCTCTTGTATGGATTTATATTTATTTATAAGGAAAAAAAGGTAAACATCTTAATACGGTTTCCATTTTTACTCTTAGACACCCTTGTTAGTCTACATACTTCAACATCACATATGTTACGCAAAAGAGTAATGGTAGGGAATCCGAAATGGTTCCCATTTTTTTTTCAAATGTCATATGGCGAGCAGGGTTTGATGAGATTGTAGAATGGATATATACATTAGAGGAGTCTATTATTTGTTTGATATCCACTAATTAATAATTACCATGTGGAATTTGAAAACCATTTTGGAATCCATTTTAAAAGCTCTAGTATTTTCTTACACAAAAATAGGCATCAACCCAACGGTAAAGGACATGATAATCGGTAAACGAATGAAGTCAGCATACTGATTAGCTTATTGAATTCGAGTCTCTATCAAATTAATTAGTTAGCTTACTCAAATATTGATTAATATTAGAACTTTCTTGAAGGGATGTAACGGAGGTGTACCTATTGATTATGAGTTGAAAGAGATTCAAAATTTAG
>JAUEJK010081550.1:0-11846 GCA_032274865.1 Eryngium alpinum | reverse complement strand
AATAGAAAATAAAGCATATATGGTGAAAAAATAAAATTGACTACTTATACACAAATAACTAAAATGTATCATATAATCTTCTGTACTACATATATATAAACAATTAAAATTAATAAATTAAAAAAATACTTTCAATTTATAAAAATAATCATATTATTTTAACACAAAGGTCCATAAACGATATGATAATGTTTTATAACTACAATTTTATACATACATTTTTAGGGTCTCAAGTAAGTGTAGAAAAGTATTTGAAATAAGAAATTTCAAATTTGAAATATAGATTCAGGCAAAAGAAATAAAATAAAATTATAAAGTCATTGAATACAGTTGAAGAATAAAAAATTAATTTATAATTACTAACTATTTTGTAAACCAAATAGGTAATACATGTTTAAATAATAATAATTATTCCTTCTAATTTATAAAAAAAATAAAAAAATATATTTATTTAAATCAATAACTAAAATACCTATAATCTCAATAAATAACATCCACTAATAATTTGATAAACAAAAAGTTCACTATCGACAACAGCCATGTAAGTAAATATTAGAAAGAAATTGAAAAGAAACTGCTTATCAAACGTAAAGTAGAAGATATCACAACAATGATTACGAATCTATAGAAAATATTTGCAAGGGAGATTTGATAAGTATAACAGACTGCTGCCGTTATTTCATCATACTTAACTTATAAGTATTATTAAGACCTTCTTTGGGAATAAGTTAAACTTTCCGTTCAAATAACATATTTAGTATGAATACCATTTGTGTTTCTCTAAACGTTAAACCAATATCATTCTAAGTGACACTACCACAGAGAAAAGTCTCATAACAATTTATTATTGAATGAATAATTGTAATAATATTTACTCTTGCAAAAAAAGAATCATATCAGCATCTCACATACATAATAATATTCGTCATATAAATACCGCAAATAATTAATAAAATATAATATTTAGTCCATCAACACATGACCACAATTTATTGGATATAACAGTTGTAAAATATTAGTCCCTAATTGAGAGGTAAGATAATTAGCGTGCTTTCCAAGTGTAGTTTAAATATATAATAATAAATTAAATTACGTTTCACCCTCTACAAAAATATATATGCCTGAATATAAAAAAGCATCCAAATAAAAGTGTCATTATAAGTGAAACTAAGTTCAACGCAATATTTATTATAGATACAGTCTGAGAAGAAATATATGCAAAATATTCTTGCTACAGAGGACTAAGGCAGTGCCAAAAAGTTTACAACATAAGTGTGCAAAATAAATACAAGAACTATAACTACACTACAACACGCATATCAGTTCAATCAGGGACGTCCCTACACCGTCAAACAATCATTGAACCACCATTCACTACGTCAACATCCACACAATTCCAGCGGCGAACATCCTCTATGAAGACCTCCAATCCCCTCTCCGGCATGAACAAACACTTGAGCCATACAAAGTTTAGAAAATATTTCGGAACTGCTGAGGTTATGCAATTATGCGGGAGATATTTAAAGGAACACCTGCTATCAACCAAACATACAAATTTAAGGAAGAAAGAAAAGGAAATTAGAAAATACCTTTCGATCAACGAAAAGCTCCATCTGTTTGGGAGTCAAACGACACAGCACATCATGTGCAAGTGTAAACGTGCTGCAGCTAAGTATGTCATACACCTCAACACATAATGAACATCTGATATATAATTAATTGTAATTAGTTATTTTACAAGTTAAGAAGAGGCCAACAAATTTAAAACATAGGATCATATTTCAACTTGTGTAAGGGGTAGAAAACCTCTCTGCTACAGGTACAATAATACAGCTCAGAAAATTATTTAATAACTTTCATTCCACACACGGCACATGTGTCGACATACCATTTCTGACTATCATCAACCTTAAGAATCTGGCCAAAGCACTTGAGTAACATCGGTGTTCAACGACGACAGTTCAACAACTTGAGAAATATGTTAACTGAATGGAGGAAAATGAAAGTTCAAAAAACAGAAGGATTATGTAACGCATGCAAAGAACCTAGGGTCTGATCTCAGTTACACGAAGGCATTCAAACTAAGCAGATTAATAAGTTTGATATGTTGGTCATTTATGTAGGAATAGAATTGTGGGCTGACGACAGAAGAAGATGATGGTAAGATCTCCTGCAGTAGTATTACATACGTTATTATTTACGATTATAGCAATAACATTACGTAGAAATCTGATGTACTGTTTGAGTCCATTTTTTAGGCTACATACTTTGAAATAGTCAAATAATTCAAAGAAGTTGAAAGTCATTGCAGCATTGAAAAAGCTTTGAATAAGAAACTTTCAGAACAACAGAGTTTCATAGTACATAAGTTTTCAACAGACCCACAAAAGTAAAGTATTTAAAGCTGGTACAAAATGGATAATGACGCGTTTTCAGTCGATGCTGAAGCGCTCCTTCTTTAGAAATGGCAAGAATTCATTCAAAGGGATATGCTCATCATAAGTGAATGCAATTGCTTTAGGGTTTTCTCTAACCCTTTCCTTGCTAGAGTTGTGGGCAGTTAAAGGAGTAGAACAGGTAGTAGATAAGGGACTCGCATCTGCATGTTCCTGTGATATAGTTATGTTAAATACCATGACATATTATGACTGTGCAGTGAGAATATGAGAAAGTGTAAAAACATAGTACATACACCAATAGTTGCAGCAGTGGCAGTGCTCATGTTAGACGATAAAGACTGTAATGGAATTGGAACATCATTTAATGACAGACAGTTGCACACCATCCCTTCCAACGTACCAACAATTACAGGGATAATAAGAGTCATGGAGAACGGTTTGTGGAGTATGACATTCAACACTGTAAGGATAGAATTGCATTACAATTTTTATAAATTGAAAATGCATATTAGTTTTAAGTAGTAAGATATTGTTGAAAAAAAAGTTTGCGAAGTAAACTTAGCATTATTATATATCAAGATTTCACAAACCTGAACATCAGTGACGACTGGAAGATCCACCTCAACCTCAAATACAGGCTTAGCAATTATTTTTTGAACTTCACGATCAAGCAGCAAAACCTTTACTCGCTCGATTTCATCAGAAACAATACACTCAAATCTAAAACTGGTATACAAATAATATTATACACATTAGGTTGTATCATAAAATTAAGTGAAAGATGTGTAGTATAACAAATAATACCGCTTGTCAGGAAATGGAACACAGTGGTCACACTGTGTGCAACGGAAACGACGGCCTTCGACATAAACAGCAGGTGGTATAAACATGCTCAAAACATATTTGATCATTCATGATTGATATGAAGCTCGCATGGACAATGACTTCTCTCTGCATATAATAACTTCTACGAATCAAATCAAAAAAATATCACATCTAATAGTTAAGAAATATATTAAAATTACTAAGTTAGGTGGCACAAAAGCTAAATCCCTGATTTTGTATACTTTGGGCTGCACATTCTCCAGCTCACCAGTAGATTTAACATACACCAACCCATTATTAACCCTACTCAGTGGATGAATTAAAACATATCACCAAATAATTTATCGTAAAAAATAACTATAATAAACTGAGAAGGTTAAGGAAATAGAATTAACTTCCTCCTAAGAAGACAAACACTGTAATTGTCACAGTTAAGATAAAACTTAGTAGCAGGATTGCTACTAAAGTAGATGTCTCATACAAATAATAAGTAACTTTAATAAAAATATAAATATCCAATATTTAAATTTAAAACGTGGATCAGTTTGTTGCGGGTGGGCAAAAATACTTGTTCTATTTTGAGCTTTACAACACATAATAATTATTATTGCTGGCTTGATTTTAACTTTCCCCATCTCCTCCAGTAACATGTCTCCGAAATGATCCCAGAAAATAACTTTCGCAGAGAAGCTACATAAATATTTACATTGGTTGAGTTTATATAATTTAAATGAAGAATAAAATTAGAATTATTTACGTCAAAACCAACCTTCCATTGGATATAAAGAACGACACAAATGAGTGCAAAAAAAATTTCTTGTTAAGGAAGGAGTACGAAGGCTTCATCACCTCGACAACCCCAATGATATCTATATTTATTATAATAATTTTTTGATTTCAATGTAAATAAAGTAGCATCAAAATAATCAACATAAACAATGGATATTTAAAGAAAACAACATAACACAAAAGAATATTCAGATAATTAAGTTTAATATTTCGTATGATTGTTAAAAGATATTTGACAGACAAAAAATTATAAGCAATGAAAAATAAACATGACAAATAGAGACTTTGGCAGGATAGTTTCTTAACATCCGAGAGGTGTTGCAAATCAAATCCAAGGTATGGAATTAAGGTTTCCTTTAAGCAGTCCTCCTTGAAATGAGTGTAGTTGGAAAAGAAGATACGACAGTCGTTATGAACAGAGCGAGGATATGGAACATTGTGATATTTTAACGGAGAAATTGAAAATTTGATAAATACGACCACAATACAACGTCTTCGCTACTACAATGTAGTCTTCCTTCCCAGCGAAGCAGATACCGCGAGTGTTCTGAAATTGAAGATATAAAGTAAATTAACACATCATAAAGGGCAAAAATAAAAATTTATTTACATGCAAGGGAAAAATGTAGGAAAACCAAGAAAACAAACTGACCAAATCATCAATCACTAAAATATTTATCCCGCGAACCTCCTCATTTTCTATATTTATTGCTTTCCAAATAGATAGGATACGAACTTTAATTAACCAATTATAGCCGTTGGAGTTTTTAACGCGACGTAACGCGTCAAAGTGGGAGAAACTCATTACTCCAAATTACTCATACTGTATGGAAAGATTTGACTCCGGGCAATAATAAATGCAATGTTCAGGTTGATGTGGTAGAACGCGGATATTTAAGGGGGAAAAGGAAAGGGTAAAGAGGGGTGTGAAGCAGGCGTATGGAATGATACTGCAGTCCTAAGTCTAAGAGTGTCCTGAAAACTACAGATGTAGGGATGCATGATAGCGTGTAAGGTGAGCTCATCGCATAAGAAACACAAATACACTTAATTTAAATAAAATTGAAATAACAAATACTCCTACAAATGAAGTAAAACTAAGAAGTAATGTAGTAATGGGCGTACACGTTAATTTTAACAGTATATTTTATACTACTACCGAATAACAGATGGAATAGTCGGATTTTAAAAACAGTTAAACAATGTAATTGGCACTTGTAAATGGATTAATGGGGTGTAAAATGTTGGCCACCAAATATGGACTATGTTTAAAATTTTGTGATAATTTAAAAATAGTAAGTAGGGCCCATGTTTCATTGGTCCAACATTTATAAAGAAGGCCCATTACTTATTTGTCTGACTTTCGGTTGGTAGCAATTACATTTCTAATTTAGGGATCCCACAATTAGAAGGGGTGTGGTACTCTTTGTGAAGCGAACTGTGTCGAGCAATGGATAAGATCTCTTAGGAGAGAACGACAGTGGGTTGGAGGACAACGACTCAAGTAATGTTACTAACGATTGATAATTTATAAATGTTCAATTACATCCATTTTTTAAGTTCAAGATTGTAGACATTTTTTTTAGGTGGGTACAAATGTAATACAAAAATGCCACAAATCTACTACATGCTCTATCAAAATATTGGGCAAAAGTATACCTGATCAAGAAATGTTGAAATAGAGTGACCCAAATAACAGGAATTGGTGTTTGATTAAATGTTACTTACTTGATACAGAGGTCTTACATTGCTGTTCGTACTGTAATTATAGAAAATATTTGTTAAATAAGATGTGAATCAGAATAACCCTATTGTCAATTTGCAAATGTAATATATTAAATATACGAATACAGGTCCTTTATCCTGTCGTTTTTTGGAATCCCTAATTTAAAATTGTATTTACAAAAATTTAATCGAAAGTATATTTGACACAAATCGCAGAAATGGGTCAGAACTCATTTCGAAAAATAAGACCTATGTTTTTGCTAGCTATAACTCCTGAAATCCTGAAACAATTAGATACGGTACGCATTACACATAAAATTATTTTTACATGCACGTGTATTGTATTTAATGGAGATATATACCGGTGTCGTATATAAGGAAATAAGGAAATATGGGAAAAGAATCCTAAATATGATCAACTTTTATTTCCATAATGGAGATATATACCAATGTCGTATATGCAAAGGTCGAAGTATTATATTGGGAAAACTTAAAATGTTTCAAAGGTACGACATGGAGACCTTTAGCATGCTTATGTTGGAGTAATAACTGTTGCCGACTTCATGGTAATCATTATTGCACCAACGACAACATAAATTATTTACTTCGGAGAATGCATATACCAGTCTTACCAGAAGGAAGCTAGCCAGATCTTATCAACAGGGCCAACAAATATTCTTATAAGCGGTATTAATATATAGTTCCCAATTTCTCTCAAGGTGTCTCCACTTTACTTTTCATTCCTGTCAACATTTAGTGCTGATAACCCTTTTCTATACAGGTGAAGGTATAAAAGAGAACCAAAATGGTGCAATAGTTTTTTGGGCTGCAAAGGAACACCCATAGAAGACCATCGAATTTCTTTACGATGGCGATGACGTTGAAATTGAGGACAACAAAGTGGTATTTCATTTTGATAAACCTAAAAAGGCGAAATCCCCCAAGCAAAGATACATATTAATAGTCAATACTTAGTGAGTAATAAACAATAGTCCTACTTTGGCCTTTTTATCAAATCACTAATATGTTAGTACTAATTAGCTACAAATGCAGTTTGGCAGAGAGGAATGACTGGTTTAGAAAGATGGATCATCTATTTTTGTGAATGTCGGTGGCCAATTAAAAAAAGTTAGAATAAAAAGAAGTGAAAATGTCACATTTAGGAATGGGATTGGATGTCGTCTTGCAAGCTCTCAACATTAAAGAAGGGGACTATATTATAATGGTTAAAGCTGGAAATCCATATCACTTCCATTTGAATGTTTACCCAGCTTACATAAAACTACAAAGACAGATAATTGAAGGTGAAATTTAATAATTTTAGTTCATTGATGGAAATGGGTAGGACATTATAGATACCCTAATTTTGTTTAGTATTCTTACGTTAACAGGAAGAATCAAACATCTGTACTTTATAAAGATTGTAACATAGAAGTTCCTATACAGCGAAGAATTAGTAATAGTAAATTACAACAGTGTCAGTCTTAAAATATTAAAAATATTTTCGGTTATACTGTATCTTAATGTTATTCATCACTTACAGGTAATTCCTCGAATGTTTTCGAGTATATCTGGCAACTCCTTAAACCCAATGTTGGACATCATTATCAACGTCGGTCGTCGTTTTTAATGCCAACACCATATGGAATCACATAAGCTCGTAGGATTCCAAAACTTTCTACACATAACTGGAATTGAAGAATGATGCCTGCTGCTATTCCGATATGCGAACCATTCTGCATTAGCAGTCACACTATTTAAAAGAGGAGCAGTAAAGTTTAAGGACCGTTTATCTATTAAATAGGGAGAAGTTGTATAGTACTTAATATTGACAGACTCCTACAAAATCCACTTTTGTACGCACTGTGTTCCGTGTGGCTACAAATCATTCACTTTGACAGACAGACCCTTGTAGCACGGTATGTAACTTTGAAGATTATGTAATTCATTCTTATTGTGTCGACGTTTATCAAATATTAACTATAGGTTAATGTGTTTTCAATATCAATCCACTGATGTATCAATAAAGTACTACAGAAGTTTAGATTTCAAATTTGGTGTGGGTAGAGAAATTAAGAATAAAATAAATACAATATGAAATTTATACTTCATAATTTCATGTAGCAACAGTTATCACACTTTAATACTTTCATTCTAATATTCTAATGAAAGCTAAAAAGAAGAGAAATCCATTCATCAAACCTCCCAAACAACATCAAACTAATGCTTTATCATTACTGGAAACTATGAATCCAAATAAGTTGAAGATGATTCATAATGAATATGATGGAATTCTGTAAGCAGATGTCGAAGTACATAACTCCTAACAACATTGTACTTATTTGAGGTTGAAAGAAAAATAAAATAAACTGGAATATTATCTCAGAAGTGCCAAATTCCGTGAAATATTAACATATCTCAGGTGTTTTGAACTTCAATTCATTGATGTACAATTAAAGTAGTAAAGCATTTCCCAATAACAAACTCAATAGTTTTTTAAAATATGAACAAAAAAATTCTGGTCAGAACAATGTACCTACTAAAGTAATAAACCTACGTTTGGTAATCCTTCTCAATTTGTGTTAATAACCTGAAGCAGCTAACAAAGATGGCCAATATGGGGTGTGGCTACTAACTTGGAAAACATATTGATCTCATCAAAACAATGAATAAAAATAATTATAGTGCAAGTCCACAATAGCAGCTGAAAGATTTCTCTTCATAAAAATATTTTCCCAAACTTTATGTACCAAAAAGTCCATGACATTCTCAAACTACCAATGAGATAACAAATTGGACAAACTAATTAAAAACGTGAGCTACTAAAGGGCTCAATGAATTCAAGGTAGTTTAAATAAATAGTGAAACCAGATAAATAGATGTCCCTGACATGTATAGAAAACTTGAAAAATAGAAACAACAGTTACTACATGCCTATGAGTTTGAGCAGTTGAACACCAAGTGTACTGATCACAAACCTAGGGAGACTTCAGGGCAAATTTTAAAAAAACTTCCGCATATATAATATTTGAAGTAATATTTGTAGATTTCCCACTATCACTATTAATTAAAAATTTCAAGCCCTGAGACGAGGTAACCCGACTGACTACAACATACAATTACCAATAAGTAAACACTGGTTTATGCAGGTATATACCAACACTCTTAAGCGACTGCTCATGCGATTTATTAATTGTCATAGCATAACATATCTGCAAAGGAAATTGACGACGGATGAGGGTAAAGGGGAGCCGAGTGTCAGTAGGTATTAACTCCATCCTTGGAATAAAATGTCTACTGCCAACATAATTGCCAATGATTACTTCAGCTTCAATTGCATTAGGTTGACAACGGCGAACAATAAGTCTGATGTCATTACATAAATCTAACATTTGGTTTAAATTGCACATCAACATAACAACCCCAACTTTCAGGTGTAAATCATGAAGAGGAATCCCAAGCAAAGTAAGGGAGTTCAAATACTCGGTTAGGAACTCAATGGCAATATCTTTTTCGCAAACACCTATCTCTTCTGCCTCATCTTTGCTGTGGTAGTGGAAAGAATCCCCCGAAATTTTTCCAATGATCTTCTTATTTAGATGACCAACTATCTATTTAGTGGGGGTTAATGTGGCCCTTTCACTCAGATATTGAACGTCAGCATAATTATGTAATAGGTCCAGGAAGGTGGAATCATCTATTTCTTCCAGGGAACGGGGCGTAGACTTCAAACAGAATTTTCTTAGAATTTCAATAAGTTCTTCATCTGGAACAGGTGTCTGCCTATCAATCCGAAACCAACTATCACCATTTCCTATATCCATAATCCACTGCCCAAATGAATGAAGAGTCTCCATCTCTTCCGGAGTTGTCCCAACATTTAAGCGCGTATTCTTACTTAGCTTATGAATCTTGCAAATATCCCACAGTCGAGACCGAGTGATGCAAGCATTTACAATATCACTACGACAACCTCGAAAATGACTGGCAATATCTGGCGGAAGTCGCCACCTAGAAGTACAGTAATGCAACCAAATGGGACCTGAGCTCTTACTTTATCTACAGACTTCATAATATCTCACAAACTACGGTCTAAATATTCAAATGCATAGTGATTCTGCATTGGGGGTTCGTCCCACATAATCAGATTTTTTTAAAAGCTTGGCTATATCAGATTTGTGCAAAATACCACAGGTGGATATTTCGTCAAGCACAATGGGTATCTTGAAACGCGAATGAGCATTTCTTCCACCGAAAAGAAGGGTTCCAACAACGCCAGAAGAGGCAACTGACAAATCTATTTTACCTTGCGATCTGAACTAAGTGATGATAGTCCTCTACAAATATGTTTTACCGCAACCCCCGGAGTCGTAAATAAAGAAAAAATCCCCTTTCTACGTATTAACTGCCTTCAAAACATTAAGGAACATAGCCTTCTATTCGTCATTACAATGAGAATAAAGAAGCTCGTATTCTTTGCCCATCTCTGCTTTGTCATATCTCGTCTCTTCTTCTACTAAATTATTCAAGGAGCTGTTCATGTAATGTGATGGAGGCTGTGGTAGCTACTTGTAGTCATTCAAGCTTCTACCAATAGAACGTAAGATCTTATCAACCTCTGCAAAAGAGGAAGCAGTGTATGTTTGTTACAAAAAAAAGTCATAAAAAATAAATCTTATATAGAAACAACTAATCAATTGTAGACACATTTAATAATACATTAAGTAAATAAAGTCAAAGGGAAGTATATATCTCGTTCATATATATAAAATTCACTTCTTCATTCAAGGAAATTGACATCCATTAGTAACGTTGACACAATTTCCCAATGTACATGGTTTAGACAATCTTTGTACAACATAATACAATTGTTAGGAAAGGCAAAATTAATAAATGGAAATCCACCCAACAACAGTACGTTATAAAAACTAACTAGCGAGGGTAAAAAATTCTAGCTGCCTCTCAGAGAGAGTTGGATTGTCTTTCCCAGTCAACTTCCGGCGAATGATTAAGATATCGTTTGCCATACCGCGTCAGTGACTGTTCCAGAGTTAACGAAGATCATGAACTTTACAGTTTACCATGATCTGAACAAACAACTGACAAAGGAGGTAATGCATATTTATTACACTCTTTAAGACCGCCATCCCATTCGTTGTCATTCTCAAGATAACCTAAAACACTGCAAGCCTCATGGAAAGTATCAAAACAAACACCATTCACAGTCCTCAAATTCTGGAATGATGTCAGACCTCTAACACGACATAAGAGCATTCGAAGAAAGAATTTTTCACCAGTATTATGATGAGTGGAACACAAATGACCTATATACACTCCTTTCTTTCTACGCCTCCAGGAATGATGCTTACGATCCCAAACATACTTATGTGGTATCTCATCATAAGTATACTGCCTAGCGTGTCCATCACTCCAATTTAGGTTGAAAAATAAACTCAAGTTTGCTGGGAGTTAATTTCGCTTCCTCTATTACTTTTCCAATCTGGTATGTTTTGCGACAATTCACACGGTTCTCTCCTTCTAAGTGGAATGGGAGACGCTCAACAGAAACAGACCTATGGTGAATATCAAAAGCAAATATCCTATATGCGGCTTCCGCCCCACAAATATACTTGCTATCAAAAAATCTTGAGATTTCATCAATAGGTGCAACATCATCTATTGAATGACCATTTTTTCTTTTTGATTTTATTTCAACAGTGGCTCTATCACTACCCTTGAGGCAGTATTTAAATAGGTATTTCAGACTGCGAGCACGGTTACATATCTCTACGTTAATATGACACTAATACTTCACTAAAAACGTACGGTTGTAAGGAACAACCCATTGGTTGTCAAGATAAACTTTTCGTACATTCACCACCCTACCAATCTTACGACGACGATACAAAGGAAACCCAGATTCATCAAATATGGTTCTTGCACAATACTTATATATAGGGGATAGATTAAAATTTTAGTTAGTACAAAATGGCAGGTGCTATAAAAGCAAATCAATATAAGGTGACACTATAATTGAAGAATAAAGTCAAGTTGACATAGATGGTTAAGTAACAGAGGAATTAGCAGGTTCGAAAAACAAAACTTCGA
>JAUEJK010081442.1:0-11851 GCA_032274865.1 Eryngium alpinum | reverse complement strand
CAATTGGAGTATCTTATCTCAAGTCAAATAACCTTATCATCTGGACAATCAAGAAAACTTCACTACTGTATCTTATTTGAAAATCTCAGAAATACTCCCTCCGTATCGTATCGTTACATTACACTACATAAGGCGTTTGACATTTTTCACATAGATTTAAGTGTTTTAACTGGGTAATAAAAATATAACTATTATATTTTTATTTAAAAAAAGAAAAAATTAAAAACAATACATATTAATATTCAAGTCAAAAAAGTGCCTAAACCTATGTGAAAAAAGTCAAAAATCTTATATAACGCTACCGTGGTTGTAACTACTATTTTAAACAATGGGCTGCACTTTCCCAAGATAATGCATAGGGAACAACGAATTTTGTATTCATGCATCAAAGACGAGGTGGAGAGAATTTAAACCTATATATAGACTTTGGAATAAATTATTACCTACTTTTTCAGACCACTTCTATAGTTTTCTGGTTTTTCTATAGTTTTCTGGTTTTTGACTTGTTATTAGATCTGTCCCTCACTTTTAATCCTTATTTAGACTTTTTAATGGTAATTTTAGATGAATTAAAATATATTTTATTTAATATTTTTTATTTAGATATAGTTTTGTGGTAGAGAACTTAAGTTCTAGACTTAGTAATTCACATTTTCAATATTTGTTGGATGACAATATCTCTATTCTTCGGAATGGTTCTAGTAATTATTAATTTTAGTAGAATTTACTTAATAATTCATGAATTATTATAAATCAAATAGTTATAAATCTATTAAGTTTAATATTTGGATGATTAATTAATAATTAATTAATAAGTCGTGTCGAGTCGGGGTCTTGTGAAAAACAATATCTTTATCCGTTGCAATCGTTCTGATAATTTATTAATTTTAGTAGAATTTAGATAATAATTCATCAATTATTATAAACCAAATAGTTCATCGTTCTATTAATTTATTAATTTTAAGATAATTTATATAATACTTCATGAATTATTATAAACCAAACAAAAGAAAAGTATAATTCCTTACAGGATATGGGGAGGGGTCTTGTGGAACGGTCTCTCCATGCTTTACAATAGGATAAGGCTACATATATACATATATCTAGATATATAAACGGACAGATAAAGTATGGTTGGATGGTCGTTACATGAATTACTATAAACCAAGCCAAACCGCCTTACCCCTGTTTCGTTTCATGAACTATTATTAACCAACCCATACCGCCTTACCCTATTTCGAAGAATAAGGCTCGACATGATACAGGTAAGTTTGGTTGATCCTTCCGTGAATTATTGTAATCCAACCTAAACTGTCTTACTTCTATTTCGAAAAATAAGACTCCATACGACACAAGTATGTTTGGTTCCAACACTTACCGCCTTATCCAAAGAACAAGGCTCCACTTCGTTGTTCCATGAATTATTGTAATCTAAGCCAAACCATCTGATTCCTATTTCGAAGAATAGGGCTCACATGACACAAGTATGTTTGGTTCGTCGTTCTATGAATTATTATAAATCAACCCAAACCGCTTACCCTTATTTCAAATAATAGGAACACATTAATTAATTATTAATCGTTCAACAAATGTTATAGATGTAAATCTAACCCGATTATTAAGTTAGAAGTTGAGCTCTTTACCACTGAGCTACTTCTAATTCACTCATGAATTATTATCATAATTGTTACCAGTTTTTAATCCGGTGCAATAAACTGATCTTTATTAATATTTTATTTTAATAAATATATAAATATATAATTTTAATTTTTTTATTATTGTAGTTATTTAAATATACTTTGTTAAATCTTAATAATTTTAAATTTCTAAAGATTAAGAATGAATAATTATCTACTTTATATTACGTATATAATGAATATTATTTAATTTATCTTTCATTGATACGGTATATAATATTTGATATATTTATATATTTTTTAGTTATTTTTATTTATTTAATATATATATATATATATATATATATATATATATATATATATCCTTAAGAAGGATTTGATTAGTATTTTATTTTCTCATACATATTTTCAATATAATATATAATATTATGTATATGTTTCTTATCAAATAATATTATTTATTAACTTTTCATATTTATTCATAATTTTAAATATTAAGAATAGATAATTACCCACTTATATATATATTTAAAAGTAAAATTAATAATTCTAACTAAAATGTATATATATATTTTACTCAACTGTGATCTTATTATTAACCTTTTAGTATATATATATATATATATATATATATAATTTATTAAATAAAATATTAAGTAATTTCTAAAATAAATTATAACTAAATAAACGATTAGTATTTTATTCCTAATTGAGTTAAAAGAGTATGTTACGTATCAAAATAATGATGCAAAATTAATGAATACCTGATTAATAAAGCTCCAACAATTATTCTTCCGCTCTCCTCGATCTCCGCCGGAAAACCTGCAAAACCGATGGGGGTGGTCCCACCGGGAACTCTCGGGCGCAAGAATAAGTTATCTGTCTGAATGAATAATGCTCTCAACTGGAGTAAAAATAGCGTACCTGATTATGAAGAATAATCTCCTATTTATACAGGCAAGTTAGGGTTTCATATGTATATTAGGAATTAGAATTATACTCGATTTAGAATTTCCTCTAACCTTATCTCTTAATTACTTGCTCCGTAAGTCAAGGAATCAGTGCTTGATTTACCTTCTAGATTCACTTTCCCCTTTTAATTAGGGTTTCTGCACCTCCTTTAAATTAATCAGTCGTATTGGGCTCCCTGCCGTAATGGGCTCAGCAGGAACCGATTCAACTTATTAATTAGGCCACTGGGGCATAAATTAAATCCAATTCGACCCCAATATTATTAGATAATATTCGTCGGTGATTAAATAAATTAATATCTATTTTTGGGACCCCTACAGAGTCTTTCTCTTCAATTTGCATCTTATAATTAAATATTTTATTAAATTTAACTTATAATAAAATAATACATATTTATATGATAAAACCAAATGGAGGTGGATAAAAGGCAAAAAGGCTATATGCAGGCGGCGGTGGTTTTTTCAAATTTCAACAGCCAAATTGGGTGGAAAATGGAGGTTTCGACTGGAAGAACAATAGAAGACCTAATTGGACAACATCTGGATTCTTGTTACAAAGAGGGGATGTACCTACTCACTTCAAGGAGAGACTCAGAGTAGGGGATGATACAGAAAGAGAAACAAATCTCGTGGACGAAAGTTGGGAAAGGAATCAGAGCTGTTAAATAAAGGTAAAGAAAAGAAAACCGATGCTCAAATCGTTAAAGAGAATCAATTTCAGGTTGATGGCACTCAAAAATTCAATGATTCAAATGGCTGGATTACTGTTCAAAGAAGTGGAAAGCAAAAAATAAAGGAGACATTCACAGTCTTCATTAACAATATACAAAAAAGCCTCAGAGCGGGAAATTTTTGTGTAATGCTAAAAGGAATTGCAACAATCAAGGACATAGTTCTCCCTAAGAGAAGAAACAAAAATAACTTCAGATTCGGGTTTATCATTGTTGGAAGTGACTCGAATCAGTCTAAGGTAATTAAACCTTTAAATGAAAGATCCTTCAAAGGATAGGTTTCAAGTGCATCCATTGCTAAGAGCAGAGAAGAATTAAGAAAAGGAAGTAATAGCTATGTGGAACCAACAAATGTTTGGAAAATAAAAAATAAGGATGCTCCCAGATTGCACAAGGAAAATGACACAAGGCAAGGTAAGCTTCTGCCAGCCCCTCAAGAGATGAATGTGCAGGTAATTCAAAATAAAGGTCTCTTCTTTTAAAAAAATGAAGGTTTAGATGTGTTTGAAAATTCTTTTGTGGATGAACCCCTGGAAGAAATCCGTATAATCAAAAAATCGTTAGCTAAAGAAGGTCGACCATGTGATATCTTCATTTTGGAAGATGGCAAATGGCAGATGTATAATAAAGGTCAAAGATGATGTTTCAAAAAATCTAGAAATTTGGAAAGTGTTGGAAAAATACTTCAAAAATGTAACCAAAACAACTGGTTCAAAACTTATAGTGGAAAGGGTTTGTTATATGGAGTGCAAAGGTTTGCCCCTAGTCTATTATAATGTTAAGAATATGGAAATGATGTTCAAACATTTGGGTAGGATAATAGACCACAACATGGATAGGAGGTTAGACAAAGGTTTTGAAACCATCATTTGCAAAATAGCTACATAAAGAAAGCAAAAAATTCACTTGAATTACAGGGCAAATCTAGAAAAGGTTACTGATTGTATAGTAGAACTAGAGGAAAATGAGAGGCACCTTATTAGGGAATGGAGAAATGAGGACAAGGATTTATTAGGTCTTTTATTAAAAGATTGGAGTGCAAAACATAGGCAAGAGATAGAGACTATGGAAAGCATGGAAAGAAAAGCGATCACTGAAAACTCTTCATTGGGTACGGTGGTACCTGATTCTATTTTAGATGGGGTAAACAGTTCAGATGTGTCTCTAGTTCAAAGCAAACATTCTCCCTTGGTAAATAATGAGTTGTTCCAAAATCCACAAGGAGGCAGACTGGTGGAATCCACAGCTAAAGCCAGAAATTCCACGGACAATCAGAGTATTAAAAATAATTTACCTGAGAAGAAGGAAGCATGGTTAAATAAAAAAGATGTTTGGAGAAATAGTCAGATATCAGATGATCATTGGTTGCAATTATCCTTAGAAATAGAAGAATGACACTTGCAATCTACTTAACAGATTCAAATTGAAATCTAGAAGAGGGAGACCAAAAAAGAAGCCAAGAAATTTCAAAAATCCATTCTTATTGGTGAATAAGAAGGCAAAAAAAGAGAACATTATCTATCAACCCTAGAAGAAAATTAAAAGATAACCAGCAAAGCATTCTTCAAGTGGGGAACTTACTTGGGCCGAAGTTGATCAATAAGAATCTTCCTAAAGATTCTTAATTGTACTAACTCAAATAAAGGATCGAATCTCTCTTCATGATGAGCATTCTTTCTTGGAACATTAGAGGCTTAAGCTCTGAAATGAGCAAAAACAATCTAAATGAGTTGATATCCAAGCAAAATCCCATAATTTGTTGTATTCAGCAACCAAAAAGAAAGGATGGACACTACAAGAAAAAGGTCTATAACCGACGGACTTTATCCGACCTACTTTCACGGTCGGTTATAATTTAACTATTTCCGACCGCAACAACTTTCGTCGGTTAAAGTGGAGAGTATTTCCGACCGAATTTTATTTTCGTCGGATATAATTCAACCAAATGAGTGGATTCATCAAGAAGCTTCAGGGCTATCAGGAGGGTTGCTAACCTCTTGGAAATCAAGTGAGCTAGTTCTGATACTCAAAGATGCATAATAATTGGATCAGATGTTGTTTTGAATTTTCTAGCTCCAAATCAAGGTTTATTTATTTTAATGCCTATGCACCTTTGCTGATTAAGGATAAGATCTCTTTCTTGGCATCTATTCCAAATCAAGAAAGAGTGAATTTTATTCGCTCAAGAAGAGTTCTGGAATTATTCAATGCATTTGTTAAAGAATCGGGATTATTAGAGGCTTATCTAATTCCTGATCAATTTACATGATTTGGATATGGAAATAAATCAAGCAGATTAGATATAGCCCTTTTCAATCCTGCATGGTCTATGGAGTAGTCCTGGTTTTGTATGGGATTAAATAAGAAACATTCAGATCTTAAGCCAATTCTCTTAAAATCAAATTCTGAGGATTCGGGTCCAAAACCTTTCAAAATTTTTGATCATTGGCTTGAAAATGATGAGGTCAAGAATATAGTGGGAGAATTTTGGAATTATGAACTCTTAAGGAAGGGACAAAACATCCATTTCTTTGATGATTTTAAGAGATTGAGACAACAAATCAGTCATTGGAACAAAAAAGTGGATGTGAATGTGAATGTGAATGTGAATGTGAATGTGAATGTATATAACAGGATCAGATGGACAGAAAGGGAAGCTGATTTTGCAAGAATAAATTCTCTTTCTGAAAAAGCAAAAGACTTAGATGAAAGCTTAAGAGTCCTATATGATGAAAGGGACAATATCAACAAAAGAAAAGCAAATCACCTTTGGATGCTACATAGTGATAGGAACTCCAAATTTTTTCACAAGGCAATAAAAAGAAAATGGTCAAGATCAAACATAAATATGATCATGGAAGATGGAATCAAGCTCACTGATCCTGAAAAGCTAAAAAATGCTTTTTTCAACCATTTTAAAGACTTCTTCAGTTGCAAGAAAAATCAAATTTGGTTTGAAAAAGGAAATATTGAATTGCCTTGTTTGGATGATTACTCAGCATCCTTCCTATAATCAAAGGTTACCTTGGAAGAGATTGAAAATGCAATAATTGACTGCAATCCATCTAAAGCTGCTGGACCTGATGGAATCAACTTTAAAGTTTTCAGATACTGTTGGAATATCTTTAAAGATTATTTTGTGAGTTTTATGGAAAACTTCATGGACTCTGGGGTACTTCATAAAGGATACAACTCTTCCTTTATAGCTCCAATATCGAAGAAGAACAATGCTTCATCAATAAGTGACTTTAAGCCAATCAGCCTAATAAATTCAGCTTACAAAGTGGTGGCAAAAATATTAGCAAACAGACTGAAATCATATTAGGAAACATCATATCAGTAGAATAATCTGCTTTCATACAAGGAAGGTTGATCACTGACAATATCCTGATTGTTTCTAAGGTAGTAGAATGGTTGAAAAAGAAAAAGAAAAAAGGGTTAATCTTAAAGTTAGATTTTCAAAAGGCTTTTGATTCAGTGGACTGGGATTTTCTACTCTCCATTCTAAGGAAGATGAATTTTGGTGAAAAATGGATAAAAGGGGTAAAGGAATCCATCAGCTCTGCAAGAATTTCAATTCTTATAAATGGATCTCCAACAAAAGATTTCAGTCATGGTAGAGGTTTAAGACAAGGTGACCCTATCTCCCCTCTTCTTTCTAACATTGTGGCTGAAGTCTTTAATAATTTCATCAAAAATGCAATAAAAAAGGAGTTGTTCAAAGGACTGTCCATTGGTAAAGAGGACATATAAATCTTTATCCTACAATTTGCTGATGACTCAATTGTCTTCTTAGAAGCTGAAGAAAGTTCTGTTATTGGATTGAAAAAGACCTTAGAATGTTTTCAGCATACATCAGGCCTAAAAATCAATTTTGAAAAAAGCTTTCTATAATCATTTGGCATTGAAAAGGACTTATCGGATAGATGGATGAAAATCCTCAATTGTAAAAGTGGCTCTCTTCCTCTGAATTACTGGGATTCAATATTGGCTCATCCTTCAAAAGAAAATCTTTCTGGATGCCCTTAGTTGAGAGATTTAAAAATAAATTGAATGATTGGAACATGAAAAATCTCTCAAAAATAGGAAGATTAATTCTTATCCAATCTACCCTAAACAGTCTTATCTTATATTGGATGAACATGACCTTGATCCCAAAGAATGTCTTGAATGAAATTGAAAGAATAAGAAGAAATTGTTAGTGAAGTCATTCAGATGATAAAAAGAAGTTACACACTATTGCTTGGGGAAAAAATTGTAAGGACAAGAAGGATGGTGGTTTAGGTATTGGTTCTTTGCACAAATAGAACCTGGCTATTATGTCAAAATGGACATTCAGATGGATTCAAGAAAGAAACTTTCTATGGAGAAAGGTTATTTTGGCAATATATGGAGAGCATATATATCAACTATCTAGTGGAAAAGTGGATCCTCAAATCCATTGTATCAAATTCTTTGAAAGCAATTCACTTTCTACATCAGGTAATAGAGTTTGCTCCTATTATTTCTAGTTTAAACTTCTCCTGGATAATAGGAAATGGGAACAATATATCATTTTGGGAAGATTCTTGGTGTAAAAGTGAGCCTCTATGCATAAGGTTTAAAAGGTTATAGTATTGCTTTAACCAAAAATTGCACTTTAAAGAGTTTGATGGAGACATTGCACTCAAGCAATGTTAGGTGAGACCTTTTATGGAGGAGAGCTCTCAATGATATGGATCAAACTGAAATCATTTTCCTCTTGTCTTCTGTTAAGTTAAAAGATAATAAGATTTGCTAGTTTGGAAATGTCCAAACAAAGTGATGAGGGCATGAGATATCTACAAGAGAATTGATAGCTCTTGTGGTGACTCGTAATGGAAGCAACTGTGGGATTTTAACTGCATTCCAAAGATTAAAATATTTCTTTGGAAACTGGCTTTAGGAATTATTACTACAAAGGTATTCCTAAAGAATAGAAAAAATTTGCTACCATATGGATATTTATGCAAATGGTGCTCTACTCATCAAGAAGATACCGAACACATTTTCTTTGATTGTTCATTAGCCACCTGATTTAAGGAGTTAGCAAAGGACTGGTGGGGCAATTGTGATATCATTTGAAATGCAAATACCTCACTGCCTTGGATGTGGTTGGAAACTAAAAATCACAAATGGATCAAAAAGGGATGTAATCTATTTGTTGCAATATCACTTTGGTCTATCTGGAAGGCTAGAAATGAAAAAACTTTCAACAATACTTCAGTGTTAAAATCTGATTTCCAACAGTTGATAAAGGAAAGATTATGGAAGTGGTCTGAACCCATTGGGGATGTTTCTCTGAAAGATAATCTTTATGGCTTAGTAGTCCTAAAAGATGTTATTGGGAAAAAAACAAAGCAAGCTTCCTTTCTGCTACAATCATCTTTAAACCAGGGTGTTTATATGGCCTCAATTGGTGGTTTCATTAAAGATGAAGATAGTAACATCATCTTTATTTTTTCTGGACCAACTGAAGCTGAGAATGCTGAAACGGCAGAAGGAAAAGCTCTCATTTTTGCCATGCAAGAAATATGCAAAAATGAATTGCAAAGAAAATGCTTAAATTTCTTTTCAGACTCAAAAAAAGTTTGCTCAGAAGCAGGGAAAGCCGGTAACCCTTTTTCTCTTGCAAGAAGTCCATTATGTTGCATGGTTAAGGATTTAACAAAGGCCCATAATTTCTTTATTTGGCACATCCCGAGATCAGGTAACATGGGTGCTCATGATTTAGCCAAACAGGGCTTACAAAGAAAAAAATATGTGCTATGGATGTTGCTAAAAAAGATGCTATGCAAATGGAGGTCGCCGGAAATGGTGATCAAGCGCAAGTGTTGATAGGAGATGGGAAGGAGGAAGTTCTGGATGATAGTCTGGGTGAAGAAGAAGATTTCTTTTAGCTAATTCCTTATTTGGGCTTTTCTCTTAGGGCTGTTTTATTTTTTGGGTTTTGGAAAGCTTAGTTTTATTTGTTTTGGTATTTGGGCTGGATGGTAGGGATAGGCTTTGCTGCAATAGTTTTGGGTTTGGGCTTTATTTTGTCTTTTAAGTCCATGCTTATATTTCTGAAAACATTGGGCTTGTAATTCTTTTCGTACTAAATATATGCCGCTTATTAAAAAAATAAAATTATATATATTTAAAAATAAATATTATTCTTATTACACGTGAACATTTATAATATTTAGATAATCACCTACACTTAGCACAGATTATATACTAATATATAATTTTTCTACTAGCTTAATACTTGGACTTCACAATTATTTATAAATTTTTATTTTAATATTTTAATTATTTATTGTAAATCACATAACTATTAACATATTTTTTCAATTAATTTATATATTAGTGTTCTTTTTAGTAACATATGAGTTAAAAGTTCATCTAGAAATATAAGCACTATATCAATAGAAAATAATGAAATCCAATACCCAAAAAATATATGAATGATAAATAAATTTTCATTATGTTAAGCTCCCAAATTGTGTGTATTTATTTTCTCTCACAATTTTCTCTCTAAAAAGATTATCTTACTCTTGTTTGTAGCACTATGTCTGCTCTCGGATTTGAAGTTGAGCCTCTAAAAACCTAAATCCAATACCCGCATGCATAACACGAATCCTAAACTATAATTACCATCGTAATCCTAAATTATAAGATATTGTACAGCTAATATAGCAATAACAAATAATTTTTAATTAAGTTAAACACAAAGTAATAAGAATTACATAAATGCCAAAGTAACTTAAGTAACTGTGCAAAAATATTATTCAACAACATATCAAAACGAAATCAACTCAAAGTATAAAATTAGAAGAAACAAATTAGCATATATACCTGATGGTGAAAATAATAAGCAATCCTGAGATAGATGGATTGCTAAGAAAAATGTTAGAGAACCTCTCAAATATACTCCAACTCGTCTATGTCCTCTTCCAATTAGATTCAGATCTAATTACACAATAGTTTGTAGATTAATATACAAAAACACACACACAACTTTATATATACATACAAAACTAATCCAACTCCAAGGTAATTCAATAGAAGTATAATTTTTTTTATATATGCATAGTTAAAATTTAGTTATAAGGGGAAAAGCCGACCAAACACTCTCAAAATCTAGAGATTTCAACTCAAAATTAAAATAAAACTCTTAAATTGAACGATGGATTAATGCGTCTAGTACCTTTAAGCGATTCACATTTTTTAAAAAAAGAAATTGAATTTAGATACGGATCAAATACGTACCTTTAATAGTACCTGGATCTTAATATTTATTATAAAAATTATATTATCCAAAGATAAAGTTCCTCATAGCCTGTTAATCAACATATACTTTTCTTTGTTCTCAGAATTAATTTAATGTTACTAGAGGTGTGTATTACATGAAAAACATGCAAAGCCAAGGGCAATGAAGTTCTGAACCACTGTAATAAAAATATAGCTACTGTACAGCTTTTTTGGAGAAATAACAAAGGATCAAAACCTATGGCACGTGAGAAATACTGTAAACTGGAGTGAACATAGAAATAAAAACACGAGGATGGTTTGTCCTAACTAATTTATGGATGTACTCAAACCCTTTGATGAGTAGATAGCATAAATGTAAACGGCTAAAGGTCATATGTTTCCTCAGGTTCTTAAAGGCTGCTACAAGTGTATAAATTAGTATATATATAAACTGCCCAACTTACGTGTTGCACTTTTGTTGAATTCATCTCATATATCTTCCTATAACAAAAAATACTATACGCTCATTCTTTCACTATAAATAGATCAACTAACTTCTTCATTTTAGTAACAGAACAAAATACAGTAGTGCTATACAGTCCGACTTTTATAAGCCGATTGAATAGTCCGAATGAGGTGTCAGCAGTTTAGTGGAGATAAACATTTAGTGGTTACCCTAATCCAGGGGTCCACTTTTAATTTTAATAAGGTGTTGACACCTCAGTCGGAGTGTGAAGTCGGACTTATAAAATCAGACTAAATATCATTATTGAACAAAATAATCCCATACATATATACCATATACTTGTACACATGCACAAGAGCTTCTGTTACCATGAAAACTACATTGCTATATATTCCATTACTTCTTGTTGCCTTGACACTTTTCTCCCTTGTTTCATCTGATTCATCACCTGATGCCATCCGAGACTTTCACGGTGATATACTCCGGACAGGTGTTCGTTACTACATTTTGCCAGTTTCTCAGGGTATGGGCGGTGGCGTTACACTTGGCAGCACAAGAAATGAGTCTTGCCCGCTTGATGTAATTCTACACAGGTTTGAGACTCAAAAAGGACACCTCCCTCTGACATTTACTCCAGTTAATCCAAAAAAATGTGTGATACGTGAATCAACTGATCTTAACATTAAGTTCAGAGGTGCAACAATTTGTATTCAGTCACTAGTTTGGAAGGTAGATAACTACGAAGGAGAGTATGTTGTGAGTACTCGAGGAGTTAAAGGGAACCCTGGAGCT
>JAUEJK010081336.1:0-11851 GCA_032274865.1 Eryngium alpinum | reverse complement strand
CTAATTAAATTATATAATATATTTATAAATAATAATATAATTTATATATTTAAATAATTAAATGGATAATCCGAATCTTATCTGAGTCCGATTCGAAAAAAAATGGAGCGAATATGGATTGACTTAAAAAAATCTGAGGAAAATATGATCCGATCGAAATCCGATAAAAATAAATGGATTACGATATGGATTTAGCTCGATGTGAACCGATCCGATCCGAATCCGACCCGTTTACAGGCTTACTTTGGTAGGTGAACGATTTTTTCTATAAAATAATCACTTATTTATTTGATTTATGTGTAATTAATATTTTTTTAATTCAATTTTTACTTTTATTGAAATTCAATGTATATTGTACAACTTTAAAATATATAGTCGCTCTTTATATAGTTTTAAAATTTAAATATTAACTTATATAAGTTATATATTTTTCAGTAAGAATTCAAAAAGCTAAATAAATAATTATATAAAGTAAATTTTTTTACCAACAGCACTTTATATATAAGTTAATATCCAAAATATTTTTATTCTATTATATTCTATAAGTCTTTGCTGTTTTCTATATGTCTTTAATTGCCGTTAGGACGGCATCTATAAATATCTCAATTTATACAAGTACGTCAATTTTGTAACAGAGTATAATGGTATTTGCAGTTTTCATTTTATGTTTTAGCAAATTATTAGAAAAGTTATTTATTTAATCATCTGATAATTTTATTTAATTCAACATAAAAATTTATGAAATCTTTAACTTTAATATGTTACTAAAAATTTAGATTCAATTCATATGTTAAAGTTAATAATAATTTAACATGTATGAATTCAATCGAATTTAATACATTTATAAATTATTCGTTTCTATTTAATGGTGTCAAGTACTTTATGGAGTATTCATTTGTTACAAAATAGAGCACGCAATCAGTGGATTTAAATAGAGTGAATTGCCGGCTAACAGAATAAACAACGTATTGTACTGTTAGGTGACAATAATGCTATACTCAGAAATTCTTACTTTATACAGTAATAGCTTATATTTTTTTATTCCACTTGTGTTAAAAATTATTTGTATCAATTGTTCGGTAGTATATATTCGGTAGTATATATATTTACAGAACTCGTTCCTTATTCATTTTTATAATATAATATGTATTAATTTATTGTTACAAGATATTTAATATGTGATTAAGTTACTCCAATAATTCACGTCTTTATTAAAAATATCAATTGTTAGGTACAGTAGGAATATACTCCTATTGTCGTTAGGGTTATTTGAGCTGATTAAAACATTTACTTTTATATATTAAAATGTTATAATAAATATGTTAAATAACAATTTAAAATATATGTTTTAATTTAAATATTAATTATAATTTTTTAATTCCTATAAATTGTTAAAAGAATCTTATTAATTTATTATGGACCGAATTATGAACGGAATGGATGGAAGTATAGTACAACTCGTTACTATAGTATAATGCTTTATTTGCGCCACATCAAAATTAGATTTGCCATAAAAGATCTTTATTTAGAATGAATTGATTTGTCATAAATAATTTTATTATAAATTATAAATTTAAAAATAAATTAATTATAAATTTAAAAATCGATCATAAATTACATATCCTATGTAATTGATCCTCTGTGTGGCAACGCTTTCCAAGTTCACTTGAATCATAATGTAAATTAGTTGTTAGATGCAAGATACTTAAATCTGAATATAATATATACGTAATTATAGTTAGTGTCTGTATACTGTAATATATATACGTACGTTCGTTTCTGAAGCTTGCAAACGTGAATCAATTTTGCTGTATTATACATATATATCAATAACATGGATGCTGATTTATACAAAGCTGCGATGGAGGGCGATATTAGTGGCATTGAGAAATTGAGTGAGAAGATTAATCAAGTGACGGAGGGATATGGTAGTACTGTCCTTCACCTTGCATCTGAGTTTGGGAAAACAGAATGTATTCAATTTATTCTGACCGAATTTCCTACTGAAAATTTGTTAACCAAGGCTAATAGTGGAGAAAGAAGTGCACTCTATTTAGCAGCAGAGAGAGGACATACTGATTCAGTTGAGTTACTGATTAATACGGCCAGAGGCTTATTACCCTCATCGAAGTTTGAAAAGTTTATTAGACATGCTGATTGGAATGGTGACACTGCCTTGCACAAGGCAGTGTATGAAAATAAGGTGGAGTCAGTTAAGCTGCTAGTGAAAGCAGATCCAAATCATAAACATTCTGGAGGGTCCAGGAATCCACTATATATAGCTGCCGAAAGGGGCTACAAGGATATAGTAAAGGTTATCCTTGAATCCTGCACATTCCCATCTTTTGATGGTCCTGATGGTCAAACGGCTTTGCACGCTTCTGTCCGAAATTGCGAGGACACAGGTACGTATATTTATTTATACAGAATCCAGTGCAAATGCACGACTATAAAATTTAATAATTTTTTTTAAATTTTTTAATTTTTATTATATAATTTTATTTATTTATATATAATTTAAGTTTAAATAAGAATTTAATTATAAATTAAGATTTTTATTAAATTATTACTGAGTTACTAATTAATTATTTACTAAGAATTATTTTTTTGAAATATATAAAATTATATGTCATATATATATAAAAACTGTAATGATTGACTTTTAATATTTAAAGAATTCTTATTTAATAATTTTTAATTCCTAATTATAAGAATTGGATACAAAGAAAGACTCCTTATTAATTACGATTTGGATACTGATTTATGTTTAATTTGTGTTATTTTATTTAAAGTTTAATCATAATAGATAAGAACGAAAGAATTGTTATTTAAGTAGATAAGGTGACTTAAGGTATTTGGGTTCTTTTAGGTTAATGTTGATAGTTAGAGTTTTAATATTAAAAGGGTTCTTATTTAATAATTTTTAATTTAATAAAAACAGTATTATAATTATTTAAAATAGTGACGAAGACGACAGTGACGACGACGACCAAATATGTATAGGTTCTATTTTAATATATAGAGGTATAGATCTCTCAAAGTAATTGTGTTTCCGACTTTCTGTCACAAAAAAAAGAAGATGAATATTGTTATATTTGTTTGTATACATTCTTAAGCCCATAATTTATTTTATAGAAACATCAATTATGTATCTAATAATTAATATTTGTGCTAATATATAGTTTCCCGATTAAGCACAAAATATAACTTAAAAGTTTTAAAAAATAAATAAATGAATATAGTTTATATATCCTTTTGTCTTTAATTAATAATATACTAAAGATGAGAGATTGATTAATACAGTCGAGTTACTAATGCAGTTGAGTTACTGATTAATGTGGCCAGAGGTTTACTACCGTCATTAGAGTTTGAAGAGTTTATTAGACAAACTAATGATGAGGGTAACACTGCCTTGCACGTGACTGTGTATAGAAATCTGGTGGAGTTGGTTAAGCTGCTAGTTAAAGCAGATCCAACTCATATACGTTCTCTAAACAAATATTCTGAGACTCCACTCTACATAGCTGCCGAACGGGGCTACAACGATATAGTAAAGGTAATCTGTGAATCGGGCGCAACCCCAAATTTTGATGGTCCTCGTGGTAAAACAGCTTTGCACGCTGCTCTTGAACTTTACACAGGTGTGTATCTTTTTTTATGGTCAGATAGTACTAATTATATAGTGTTTACATTTATCTTATTGAACTCTACACAGGTGTGTATCTTTTTTATGATCAGATACTACTAATTATCTCGTGTTTACATTTCTCATATTTTGAATTGCGTTGTATCTAATAAGATACATAACCTAACTATATTTTTTTTATTTTCCTCTATATAAGATAGATAATTATAAAAAAGAGATTAATTATAAAATGTAAATTAAAAAAAAAGATTACTTATTTATTGGGATTGTGATAGTAATTTATTTAATAAAATTATTATTTTATCCTATAAAAATAGTTTTATCCTACAAAGTATACAATATACATATAATATTGTTTAAAGTAAATTCAAGAATAATTAGTCGTGGTCTCATAACTCTTATTCTAATCATCTAATATTTACATTTAAATTGCGTTTTATCTAACAAGATATATATTTAGATAATTTTTTTATGTAAAAGTAATAATTCATTATTATACGGTGAAAATAAACTTCTACCTTTTATATTTAGTTATTTATAGTAAAGATAAATATTTTATAAATAATCAAAAAAAATATGAATTTAAGGAAAGTTAATAATACATATATAGAGGATATTTCTTTCTTCCTTCAATATATTATTATTATTATTAATTATTACTATTATTTTATAAGTACTTAATTCTTTTTATTTTTGAAGAATTTGAAAGATCATTATTATATAACATATAGTTTTCATAATTTTTTTAAGTTGGTATCATAGGAAGAGGGAATTTAAGATTTTGATATTATTCTTATATAATTTGTTTATTTAAATTTTAATAAAATATAAATAATTTATTAAATTCAAATATATATATATAAATTATTAAAGAATAAGATATATAAATTCAAATTTTATTTTCAAATATTTATTTATAATTCGTGTATTGCAGAGGTAAATTTGTAGTACAATATAATATTAATAATAATAATAAGACATTTTTTATATTGACATAGGATAGTTGTGTCCTATCTATTACTATCTATACCTTATTATTAAAGTAGAACCCATGATAATTGATTGTCGTTGTTGTTGTCACGTCACTTCTTAATTAATAATTATTAAGTAATTTGATATTTAAAAATTAAATTATAATTTCTATTAAATAAGAAGTAATGTCCTACCTAAATATTAAATCTTTCTCTCATAATTCCAATTCGAATTAAGTAAGAGGTAATATCCTACTTATATATAAAGTCTTTCGATGTCACTTATATTTTATATTAATCGTTTATTATATATTAAATATAATATAATTTTTTAGAATATAATTTTAATAAATAAAAAATTAGTATCATAATTTAAATTAAATAAAAAGTTAAAAATAAATAGTATTTTTAATTAGATAAGAAGTTCTGTCCTACTTAAAATTCTTACTCTTTAAAAATAAATTATAATTTTAATTAAATAAGAAGTAACGTCCTATTTAAATATTAAGTCATTTTCTCATAATTTCAATTAAATAAGAGGTAATATCCTACTTATATATAAAGTCGTTCTCTCACTTATATTTTATATTAATCTTTTATTACATATTACATATTGTATTTATTTTTTAGAATATAATTTTAATAAATAAAAAATTAGTATCATAATCTTAAGTAAATAAATAGTATTTTTAAAAAAATAGCGTTTCTAATTAGATAAGAAGTAATGTCCTACTTAAAAGTCTTACTCTATAATTTATGTTTTATAAATTAAAATTTTTTAATATTATATTTATAGTAATATTTAAAATTTATAAATTTTATACCCGACCGTGCTTTTGCATGGGTTCCGTGCTAATATATATCAAAACAGAACTAAGGATATTTAGTCATTGAAGTCACCCTTTAAATAATTATTATTTTTTAAATTAAAAATCACTATTAAATAAGAATCATTTTAATACTAAAACTTAAATATTAACACTAAAATCAAATTAAATCAAACACCTCCCATACACATCTCTTTGATTTACATATTATATGATTACATCAAACTCTACACTAAATCTAAAACAACTCAAACATACATCTATCTTCGATTTGTATATTACATCAAAGGTTTTTTATATTTTGACTTACATTACATTAAACTCTTTATAAATTTTATTTATAATAAAATTTTAAATATATAAATAACATATATTTATAAAAAAATCATAATTAAATACGAATTAGTTATTCTATCTAAATAAAAAATCTTTTTCTTTTCTATATTTTATATATATTTAAACTATTTATCTTAATTAAATACGAAATACTTATCCTACCTAAATATAAAATCTTTTAGAAATAACTAATTAATATTCTAATCTTAAATTATTAAGAAACTTTAATATTCTAATCTTAAATTATTAAGAAACTTTCTTTTTTAAATTATATTTTACAATTACACATCTATTTAAATTGGATTTATAAAAATAATATATGAATAAAATATATATACTACAAATAAAATTTAATATTAAATTATTAATTTCATAGTCATCCATACTTTGTACAGAATATACACTTATTTAATTAAGATAAATAACTTATATATTATTATTTTTTTTGGACCATAATCTAGTCAAAAGATTATTTTGAACGAATGTAATAACATCAAGACCAAAATCTTGCTTTTAAAGATCTTGGATCAAAGTTACACATGGCTTGCATGGCTGTAAAAGTTGGCCCTAATTTTCCTTGTCTTTAGAGTTTGATGCAGTTGAGTTACTGATTAATGCGGCCAGAGGTTTCTTATCATCATCAGAGTTTGAAAAGTTTATTAGACAAGTTGACGATGACGGCAACACTGCCTTGCATCTGGTAGTAGAGAGGGAACGGGTGGAGGTGGTCAAGCTGCTATTAAAAGTGGATCCAACTCAAGACTATTCTCAAAGCGGTAAAACGTCTTTGCATGTTGCTGCTGAATATGGCACCAAAGGTATACATAAATCTTAATTTTATAAGTCAGATACTAATGATAAGATATATGTTTATATTCATGATATTCAAATTGTGTTTTACTAATATCCAATAAAATATATTTTAAGATAAAAGTTTTAATTAAAAAAATAATATTGTCAAAAATAAGAGTCTTAGCTATGTAAAATCTAGATGGAAAGGTTGTGTAAATTCTATAATATTCAAGTTTCAACAACTCTGTACATAGATTTGTACTTCCAGTGTACTTTTCCTAGTCGTACATAGCAAGTTTATAAAACATCTGCATTTTTCACATCAGATTCTGTGAGAGCTATCTTGGACAACAGAGAAGATCTTATACTCAAACGTGACTATAAAGGGTGGACAGCAGCGGACTATGCAGCATCTAGAAATTTCCTATCAGTACTCGATATTCTTATAAAAACTGAGAATAATCAGTTTCATGACTACTCAGCATATAAACAGTTCTTTACGGATAGACCTCACAAGGATACGGCTATTCACAGAGCAGCCGTTGAAGGCCATATATCTACTGTTCTACAACTTATGAAATTATATCCTGATTTTATTTGGTCTGCTGTCAATGAAGATGGTCAAAATATACTGCACATTGCGGTGGATCTGTGTCACAAAGAGCTGGTGCAGGCTATTCTGCAGTATTGTTCAGATATCAGCCAGATTTTGAATACAAAGGATGAAAAAGGAAATACACCTCTTCATCTGCTTGTCATGAGAGGCTGCTTCATCGTGGAAATCATAAGACACGAGGGAGTTGATAGAAATGCTAAAAACAATGAAAACTTCACTCCCTATGACTTGTTATATCTGGACCAGGGAATTGTTGCAGATCAGGTACCAAAATAATATACATATACACACATATAGATATATATATATCCTGTGTGATACTTGTCTAATCTTTGTGTCACAAATAAAGTATTAAAGAATGGAAATTAACACAAAGCAAGATGATATTTCATCTTATGTCAAAAGCAGACAAAGATATTCAAACTCCGTATAATTAAACTGTCGTTACATATCTCATTTATAGCTAAAAATCAAAGAGGCCCTCGAGGATTCTGAATTTATCAATCAACGCTGGAACTTTGGGCTTAGAAAGAGCAAGCAAGAACTAGTATCTGCAGAAAGCCCAGTGTTTCCAAGTACACGCTACACAAAAGACGCAAAATTTAAGGAAGCAAGGGACCTTTTGATCAAAGAAGAAATCAAACTGTACAGAGCAAGGATCAATACACAGATAATAGTGACTGCGCTTATAACGACAGTAACTTTCACAGTTGGGTTCACAATCCCAGGTGGATACCATCAAGAGGAAGGAAAATCAAATCAAGGATCAGCAGTTCTATCAAAAAAAATTGCATTCAGTGTTTTTGTGTTAGCAGATACACTAGCACTATTACTTTCAATGTCTTCTTTGGCTCTCTACTTTGTTGCATCTATGTATCAAGATGCTGAGGTAATATCAAAACTGGTAGATGCATCAACTGTGCTCAATATCATATCAGTTGTTGCCACGATGTTGACATTCGTCATGGGAATATGTCTTGTGCTACCTAACTCATCAGCCCTCCTCATTGCTGTTGGTGTCATGTCTGGTTTCTTCCTTCTCCTCGTTATACTTCTATTGATCATGGTGGTGAAAGATCCAGTAGAAAAGTTTAGAGAGTGAGTCGATCAAATTGTCATTATTTGATATATTTGTTTTATCATAGTTTTTCTGCTTTCTTATACTGTTATCATTGTTGTATATCGTTACGTGGATAAATCTTAGACATTTGGTTATGCAAAAGCAGGTGTTTTAACTGAATGTTGCTGCAAATTTCTAACCAGTATTTTCCAGGTAAATTTTATTGGTAAATCATCTTTTTAAAAATTATTAATCAGCAATGTGCTGAAAAAATTTCCTCTTAGCAATATAACTAATGGTCCCTTACTCACGCACACAGAGTCTCTATTGAAACTCGAACCCTACACCTATATCCACAAGGCTAGAAGCCACAAGGAATCCTGAATTTATAAGTAATTTATTATCTATTTACTAAAAAAGTCATTTCAACTCATAAGTAATTTATAAGTTGATCTTTATTAGTTTGGTTAACATAAAACAATTACTTATAAGTGGCAATATATACTTATTACCACTTATAAGTATATATTTCTGATTTCAACTTTTAAATTGTTTTTGACCTACAAATTTAAATCAACATACAGTAGAACATAAAAGAAGAAATAAATTTTCTATAACAATAAAATATGTTGGTCCCAACTCGGGATCATAATATATATGATCAAACTAAATACATTAGGACCGAATAACGAGTAGCTCTATAGAAGAAAAGATGCAAAATATTGTTTGTGATGCTTTAACCTGTGCAAATTTATAAGTTCAGTGGTTCAACCAGTAGAAACCTTAAATCTAGAAATATTAAGGAAAACAAATAGATTAACAAAAAAGGATATGTTCTAAAGTCCATAATGATTTTACAAGATAAGGGACCATATGCAGACAAATATGATCCTATATAGTCTAGGTTATTAAGGTGTCACAATGAAACATGATCCTATTATACTGGAGGCGACGAATTATGGTGCTCATATATCGTCACCATACCTACCTGTTAAGAGGCACGTCATATAAGGCTCTCATATCGATTATGTAAAATATTATAATTATAAATTTTTAATAGGATTTTCTAACATGTATCCGAGGGCATAAGTCAACAACTAAAGTTAGTTATAAATCATATTGGAAAATATGTTTTATTGGTCAATCAAAGATGAACCCCGCGATTGCATGTAATTTTGTTTATTTTCATTTAATGCATCTTTTCTATAGATCCCATATTATGATAACCATTCAATATAATTCAATTTCCAATACAATTTATAACTAATTTTTAGTTAATAACCTATGTCCTTGGACATAGGTTAGAAAGACCCATCAATCGATCTATCAACATATGACTTTTTTAGAGTGTTATTACCCATCAAGTTTGAAAAAATGAAAAGAAATAACATAATTATTATGTAATACACCAGGTCATTATATCAAAATAAGTTACAGTTAGTCATCAGACAATATCAATTAGATATATAATTTTTAAAACATGTTTATACATTTTAGAGTATTAAAGCATTAGAATTATAAATATATAAATATAAATATAAAATAATTAATCTAATAATAATATACTGATAACTTTACTTAGTTATTAGCCCGAAAATAGGGTCTGAATTATTAAAGCCTAGTGAGGCAAGATTTGGATCCGAAAAAAATGAAACTCGAATTAATAAGCCCAATACGGTAAGACCCAAAGAGGATGACTCAAATAAGAAGGTGCGGAAACCCTAAAATAAAGGGATAAATAATTCTGGATAAAGAAGTAAATCCTAAAGGTAAATTAAGCAATGATTCCTAATGATGGTAAAAAAACGCTAATCTTGGATGACAAGAAAGAAGAGATAAGGTAAATATAATTACCATAGGATTCTAATTCCTATTAGAGATTTGAAAACCTAGATCATGCTCATGCCTATATAAAGGAGATTAGTTTTCATATTCAGGTACGAAATCTTAGCTCCAATTTAGAGATTTTACTCAGATAATTCTACCCCCACCGTTTTTGTAGGTTTTCCGGCGGACGATCGAGGAGATCATCAACGAAGCATCCGATAATCAAGTAATCCTATCTAATCCCTTCATGTTCAGAGACATAATGAAGGGTACTTACCCCTCCGAGTTGCTAGAGCTAAAACTTAAGCATGTGTTCTTCGTATTTCTCTCTGAGTTTTCATCTTAAAGTTGAGCAATCACTCTAATGTAAGTTTTTTGCAAGGATCTGCTAAATCTTTGTCTATGATCATTGTGTTCTGCCATAGGGGCTATGAGGTTCCCTTATACAGAGTTTTCCTTTTCATACACTACATTAGTGTTGTAGCATATCGTTCTTCACATACTATCTTGATTTTTCCTTTAATGTTGCAAATGTTTTTGGTACATCTAAAACTTTTATGGAATCTGTAGTAGAAATCGTTATACTTCTAATTGTGATCTCTTCTTAGTTCCTCCACCCTGTTGATGGGTCTAGAGTTAGTTCTTCCCTTCTGAATCAGATAGATTCAGATTATACAAGTACCTCAGTTTTGTAACAGAGTACAAAGGTATTTGCAGTTTTCATTTTATGTTTTAGCAAATTATTAAAAATAATAATCTGATAATTTTATTTAATTCAACATAAAAGTTTATGAAATTATTTAACTATAAATCTCTAATATGTTATTAAAAAATTTAGATTTAATTCGTATGTTAAAGTTAATAATCGTAAAATGTATTGCCTTTACGACCTGAATCCAATCGAATTTAGTGGTGTCCAGTACTTTACGGAGCAGTGTTCTAAAAATCCCCGATTTGATCAATTAATCGTTCGATTAATCGCTAGAATCTGCTTTATCGAGTAAATTTTTTGATTAATCATTTTTGTCCGATTTTATTAATATATTATTAAAATAAATTTTGAAATAATAATTTAATTAAAAAATTTTAATATAATATATAATAAAATTAATACATATTATGAATAAATATTAGTTAAAATAATAGAATTATATTTAAAAAGTTAAAATAAATATATTTTTATATAAAATTATATTATAATATATTAATATGATTAAATTATATCTAATTAGTATCTGATTAATCCTTTAATTAATTTTTAATTTTTCAATTAATTACTGACCGGTCCTCCCCGCCTAGCAATTTGTTGAACAAGTACAAGATAGAGCACGTAATCAACGGATTTAAATAGAGTACGTTGCCGTCTAACAGAATAAACAATGTACTGTTAGGTGACAATAATGCTATACTCAGAAATTCTTACTTTATACAGTAATAGCTTATATTTTATTAGTCCACTTGTGCTAAAATATTATTTATATCAATTGTTCGGAAGTATATATATATATATATATAACTCGTTCCTTATTCATTTTAATAATTTAATAAATATTAATTTGTTGTTACAAGATATTTATATTTGTATATGATTAACTTACTCCAATAATTCACGTCTGTATTAATAATATCAATTGATAGGTACAGTAGGTATATACTCCTCTTGTCTTTAGGGTTGTTTGAAGCGATTAAAAAATTATTAAAAGGTTCTAATAAATATGTTAAATTAAAATTTAAAATATATATTTTAATTTAAATATATTTTATGATTTTTTAATT
>JAUEJK010081121.1:0-11854 GCA_032274865.1 Eryngium alpinum | reverse complement strand
AGGCAAGGAGGAATTCCTTATGATTTCAAGGAAAATGTTTTCCTCTTTTTAAATCCGGAAAACATTTTCCAAGAAAACATTTTCCACCAAAATATTTTCCCCCAAACAAACGGGCCTTAGAAAAGGAACTTGCGTCTCCTTTTTAGGTATTGCAGATAAATTAAATTTTGATGGTCTATTTATGATTTTTAAGTTATACTCTGACATGTTTTATAGTTAGATGTTCTAAAATTAATCGATTTAATTGATACTCCAATTATTGTTAGAAAGTGATTTTTTTAAATAATTTTTTATATTAATTAGTTATTTTTAAACGATTTTATTAACAAAATATTAAGATAAATAAATTTAATATATCATATATTATTATATAAGTTTTTGATAAAAAAAATATACTATAAATAATTACTATCTAAAATAATAAAAATATATTTAAAAATTTTAAAAATGTAATTTTTTTTATAAAATTATACTAAAATATATTAGACTATGTTTAATTAGTTTTTTAGTTAATTTTTAATTATTCAATTAATCACTAGAAGATGGTGGAATCGATTTGCTCAAATTAACGATTTTTACCCCTTGTTTGTAGGTGCTTTAGGTCTATGAAGTGTTGTAAAAATCGAAAATTGATTCGATTCGGTTAGGTGACCGCATAACGATTCATCGGATTAATCGGAGAGTACTCGGAACGATTAATCGGATTACTATTCGGTATGTTTATTAAAATTATTTTAATATTATAGATTATTTATATAAATTTATACTTAATAAATGATTTTTTAGTTTATATATGTTAAAATATTACTTATATATTGTAAAATGCCTATTTTTTAAATAAAAAATATTTATTATTTAATCTTATATTATATATTATATATTTTAATTTTAATTTATATATTAAAAAGCAAAATCGGAAATCGAAAATCGTATCGGTTATGAACTCCATAGCAATTACTCGGGAGAAGTACTCGGTCAATGCGGGAATTTTTAGAACACTGGGTCTATCTCAACCTGAAAAATTAATTTGAAGGGTAAGGATTTTTCTCGCATCACACCTCAAAAGCTAGTTTGAACCGATCTTCCCCTCACACATCACACCGTAGATAGCCAATACCACGAGGAAACCACCTCTAGTGGGAGTGGTCGAAGAAGGAACAATTGAGTCCAATTCAAAGAAATTGGGTCCGGCACTAATACCACTTACAGAAATTTTGGATCTATCTCAACCGAAAAATGAAGGATGAGGACTTCTGTTACACTCTATATAAACACTGTGATTTCCACATAACCGAAACCGGACAACCCAAGATTGTTATTATCAAAATATTTAATAGTATCTTTCCTGTGAACACATAAATAATTTTAACTAACAATTATAATCCCTAGGTTCCTGGGTCGCCCACAACGTTTACAAAACTAGAACAAAATATAGCTACTAGCCTACTAAAACAATAAACTGAATAGAATACGAGGACCAAGCCCAAGAACCAAAAGCCTATATAAATATATTTTTTTTCTTATCTAGTTTAGTTTACTTGACTCCAGCCTAACGGAAGAGCTGAAAGAAGAATCACTGTTAGTGGCCCAAATGAAAATTTAGTCTTACTAGTATTACATACTACTATTGATTTAATTTGGGGGTGTATTCGTCGGGAGTGGTGATCCTTTTTTAATACTAATATAATATATATTATTTTGTATTTTATAATATTAATATTAATATATATTAAGTCTTCGTCCTAATATTTTAAGGTTTAACTAGTAACTTAATATGATATTAAAACTCTTTTTGCCTAGCAGGCGATGTCTCAAATTTATCTAAAAATTTTAACAGAATTTGTTCATGTTACGGTTCATATCGGTAGAGTTTCAGATCCGGTCAAAGGGTGCTAGCGGGTTTGTGTTCTATTTGTAGTTCGTGGGTTAGTCCCTTGGTAGGTATGATGTAAAACTCATATGAGCGGGGTTGAATTTTTATTGATCTGATAAGTCAGTAGGTTATCACCTAGTAGGTATAATGTAAAGCAATGTGAGGGTGACACCAATAGTGGTAAACCCTGGTAGGTATAATGTAAAGAAAGTTGGGTTGTCCCACATCGGTTGTGTGGGAACCGGGGTGCTTACTTATAAGTGTGAGGTAAGTCCTCACCTTTCAAGCTAGCTTTTGGGGTTGAGATAGGCCCAAAGCACATACAAATGGTATCAAAGTCGGGCCCAATTTCTCCGTGTTGGACTCCTTGTAGCTTCCCCAAGGAGAGTCCACTGACACTATACGGGTAGGAGGAGGTTTCCTCATGGTGTTTACGGCTCGATGTGTGAGGGGGAGATTGTTGGGTTGTCCTACATCGGTTGCGTAGGAAACAGAGTGCTTACTTATAAGTATGAGGGAAGTCATCACCCTTCAAGCTAGCTTTTTAGGTTGAGATAGGCCCAAAAACCCTACAACGTATTGTGAGGGTTATCCCCTTGAAAAACAATTAGAAGGGTACAAAGAGGACCTTCCTGACATAAACGGACTTACTAGTGGGTCTCATAAAGCTCTAAACCTGGAAAATAAAGATAACAAAATCGTTTAAAGTCAGACCTCAACTAGGTCTAGGTTTGAGGTATTCTCAGTGAGACGGATCTTCGGGACTTGCTATTGATTGGAAAATCTTCCAAATATTGGTGTTGGAAAGATGTATATTATAAAGAAAAATTCGATCACCACCAATTAGAGAAAACTTTAGTCCTCCGATTAGTTGAATCTTCTTCAAAAGTTTCGAACTCATTTATGAAAGAAGAATTTTAGAGGAGCTATGAAGTCTAACTTCTGAAATTTATAAAGATGTACTACTTATTTAGTTCTAGTATGTACTTGATTTCTAGTTTAAGTTTGTATTCAGGGTGTCCCCTTCCACTTGAATGAGAAAACAAGTGTGCAACTAGATATTAGGATCCGACAGTAACTAATAGTAGATAATATAATATGTAGATATAATATTTATATCCAGTTTCTTTCGCTCTAGATATTTAGAATGTCTCATCTATATTTTGTGAGGATTTAGATTGTAAGAGTGGAGATAATCATATGAAACGTCGTCTTCGTGTACACGAAACCTAGTTTGCTTCAAATTATGTCCAACATCAAAATTCAGTCCAAACTTCTCTTCATTCATACTACAATTGTATGCATGAAATCCTCTTTGTAACCTCAAGGAAAATCCCATGACCAGATTTTTGGAGGGTGATATAAAGAGGAAGTCATCGATAAACCTAAATACCATATATCTAGGGGACATTGATGAGGCGTCCTTGCATCTGTTTAAAGTATTAGAAGCCTCAAAATACTTAAATGCCTCAGACATATAGTTTGTTCCAGATTCACAAAATTTCCCAAAAAGAAAACTTAATATAGATATAATATTTATATATTATATTATCTACTATCAATAATGTTGGAATCTGAAAAAAGAGCTCAATTTTGATATGGTAGACCCAATTGCTAGAATATGATAAAGTCCCTCAATCAGGAATTGAGTATTATTCACAATATATATAGTCCTCCACTATTACAATGTAAAACCTCACAAAATATATACAAGATATTTTAAATATCTACGATTAATGAAGATTTACATAAATATAATATTTATATATTATATATCTACTATCACACCCCCACAGTCGAACGGGAGGAGTACGGACGTTGAGACTGGAGCAAAACTCTAAAAATGGGGGAGTCGAAAGTCCTTTGGTAAAAATATCAACATATTGATACGAAGATGGCACGTGTAAGACCCGAACTTGACCTAATGCAACTTTTTCTCGAACAAAGTGAATATCCATCTCAACGTGTTTAGTCCGTTGATGTTTTACCGGATTAGATGTGAGGTACACCGCACTAATATTATCACAATAAACAAGAGTGACCTTTGTAAGAGAACGATGAAGTTCAATGAGTAAATTTCGGAGCCAGCAAGTTTCAACAACAACATTAGCAACACCTCGTACTATGCTTCTGCACTGTAACGAGAGACAGTATGTTGCTATTTAGAGGACCAAGAGATAAGATTATCACCCAAGTATATACAATATCCAGAAGTGGATCATCTAGTGTCAGGACAACCACCCCAACCAGCGTTGGAATAAGTAATTAAACTTGTGTTATGAGAAGCATGAAAGTGAAGATCGTATTCTAGAGTTCCACGCACATAGCGCAAGAGGCGCTTCAGAGTATTAAAATGTGATTCACGAGGGGCATACATGAACATATAGATTTGTTGTAATATAGATTTGTTGTACGGTGTAACTTATATTAGGTATGATAAAGGTTAACTATTGTAGTGCATTCGTAAGACTACGGTATAGCGAAGGATCACTAAAAACTGGACCAACATAAGCACTCAATTTTCCTTTACTATCAACAGGTGTGCTTACCGGTTTGTAGTGGCTCATATGAGCGTGTTGTAAGATCTCCTCGGCATATTTTCATTGTGAAAGAAATAACTCATCTTTAGACCGCTGGATAGAAATACCCAAGAAGTAAGATAAGGGACCCAGGTATGTCATTGCAAACTCAACACTCAAGAGGGAAATAATATGCCAAAGAAAAGTGGTAGATAAGGCAGTAAACACAATGTCATCTACATATAAGAGTAAGAAAGCAGTGTCACCCCCATGTTTATATATGAAAGGAGATGTATTACTCCTACTTTTATTGAAACCCAATTTACGCAAATAAGTAGCAAAACGATGATACCAAGCCCGAGAAGCCTGTTTAAGGCCATATAAGGATTTGCAAAGAAGACACACTTTCTTTGGATAACGACTATCAGTAAAACTGGGAGGTTGATGCATGTAGATAGTTTCCTGTAAATCTCCATGAAGAAGGCATTCTTGACATCAAGTTGTTGGATGGGCCAAGAAGATAATAGTGCAGGGGTAAAAACCGTGCGAATCGTAGCCGATTTAACCACCGGGCTAAATCTCTTATCACAATCTACACCAACCTGTTGCGACTTGCCATTGACAAACAAACGAGCTTTGTGTCTCTGCAAGTAACCATCAGAGTTCTGCTTATGTTTGAAAAGCCACATACAACATATCACATTTGCATCTGAAGGGCGATCAACCAGTTCCCAAGTTTGATTCTGCATCAAAGCTTTATACTCGTCTTCCATCGTCGCCTTCCAATTAGGATCCTTCATAGCATAAAGGTGGGATCGCGGAAGGGGTGAATGTGTAATATCCTTCGTATTAAGGTTAAATTGGGTTTTGGGTTTAAAAATACCCGACTGACTATGGCTAACCATATGCCGAGGTGGTTGAATAGGAGGTTAAGGAGGAGGTGGCGGAGGAGAAGTTTGTGGAGAAGGTGACGAAGGAACAACCGGTGAGATTCTAGAAACCGGCGAATAGGTGAAAACCGGTTCAGGAGGCGGTGGTGTGGCAGGAGGTACATCAGGTCTCAGGAGTTGTTCAATAAGAGTAGGGGAGATACCTGGAGAAGAGGGAAAATCATACGTACCGGAAGGTGCACAAACCGGGTTAGGAGGTATTGGTGCGACATGAGGCATACGAGTTTGGGGTTCCATGAGTTGTTTAAGAAGAAGAGAGGAAAGACTTGAAGAAAAGAGAAAATCAAAAGATGATGCGGTGTATGATTTTAAATTGGCGAAAGGAAGAATTGTTTCTTCAAATGTGACATAACGTGATAATATTATTTTCTGAGAAGAAAGGTCGAGACAGGAGTAGCCACGATGGTTTGAATGAAAACCAAGAAAATTACAAGGAATGGAGCGAGGAGAAAGTTTGTGCTTTGCCATAACACATAAATTCGGAAAACAGAGACAACCAAATACTTTTAGATGATCATAAGTGGGTACATGAAAGAATAAGACTTTAATAGGTGAGTCGTAGTTCAAGGTTTTAGTAGGGAGAATATTATGGAGGTAGGTGGCCATGTGTAGTACAACAACCCAATAAGAAGGAGGCATGGATGCATGAATAAGTAGTGAGCGATTGATATCATTGAGAGTACGAATTATTCGTTTCAACTTTACTGTTTTGAGAATAATTATTTGGGCAAGAAAAACGAAATTGCATACCCTGTTGGGTGCCAAAATCATGAAATTGTTTATTATCAAATCTTGACCATTGTCACACTAGAAAGTTTTGATGTTCCTTGCAAATTAAGTTTTAATAAGAGTACGAAAGTGAAGAAATTTAGAGAAAACTTTAGATTTATGTTTATGAGGGTAAACCCAAACGAAGTGGGTAAAGTCATCAACTAACAAGAAATAATAACGAAAATCGTTTCTACTTAAAACATGAGAGGTCCATAAGTCACTATAAATAATATCAAATAGAACATATGTGACAGAACTTGATAAGTGAAAGGGTAACTATTTATTTGGCAATCTGACAAGAAGTACATAAGTGGGAGGTATCCTCTTTGAGACATGAAATAAATTTATTTTTCATAAGAAAATTAAAAATATGGTCTCCCGGATAACCTAGACGATGATGCCAAAGTTAAGGAGCGATGGTAGTAAAACAAACCGGCGTAGAAGGAGACACCGGTGAAAAAAGAGTAGACTTATAAGAAACTGATGTAGAAGGAGAAATCAAAGAAGAAATAGAATTGGTGACTGGATAAACGTCTCCCGAGCTATTTCATCTTATGATTATTTTTACAGTCCGAAGATCTTTTACATGAAAACCAAACGAATCGAATTCGACAGAGACATTATTGTCATTAGTAAAAAATTTAACCGAAACAAGGGTTTTGATGATGTCAGGAGTGAATAAGACATTAGAAAGACTAAGGTTGGGATTGGTAGGGGTTAATTGTGATATGCCAGAACCCTGAACATTAATAGAAGAACCATTACCAACTAAGACATAAGATGCATTTCTATGATTCGAAAAAGAACTAATCTTATTTAGATTAAAGACCATATGAGAAGTGGCACCTGTATCCGTATACCATGAGTCATTCGATCTTTGTGCCGGTATAGTGCTAAGAGCACATGGGATCGTAGGTGGTTGATAGTTACAATCTCCAAAAGGAGTAGCGGAAGGAACCTCATAAGATTGTCCTATTGCACGAGGAGGAACAATGAAACTACTTTGAGGAATTGGTATTTTGACTAACTATCGGATAAGCATACTGTGACATGGTCCAAGAAGGAGGATAATAGTACGACCACAGTGGAGAAGAATGGTTATATGACAGAAATTGTTGCACGTGAGTATTCATTGTGCTTAAAGGTAACAGCGGAGAAGAAAAGAATAGAGAAAAAAGAAAAGGAAAAAATTAGGTTGATGATCTTTTATGCGTTTGACACCATGCTAGAATATGATAAAGTCCCTCAATCGGGAACTGAGTATTATTCACAATATATATAGTCATCCATTATTATAATATAAAACCTCACAAAATATATACAACATATTTAAAATATCTACGATTATTGAAACTTTACATAAATATAATATTTATATATTATATATCTAATATCACCAATAACTATCCAAATGCTGCTATTCCAAGACACTTGTCTCTAGCCAATGTAGATGGTAGAACTGCACTATCGTATAACTTAAACCAAGTTATGTTGAGTTTTTTACATTGAGTTTAAGTTTGTTGAGTTTTAAAAAAGAAATGTGAGCACGAAATTATTGTTAAATATAATTCGTATTAAACTAATTGAATTCGAATTTAGGTACAAACATAGAATTAACTTTGGAGTTACATATTGTGGAGTTTAAATTGAAATCAATATTTTTGATTTTAGTGAAGTGAATTAATCTTATCAACTTTTCTCCTTATTTATACACTTTTAACGCATTATACACTGAATCAATTTAAAAGTGTGATGGAATTAATAGAGTTTGAATCGAATTAGAATCTAGTCATCCAAATATTTAACTAATTCAAAGTCTTATACACAGTCACACCTACACTCAAATTCAAATTGAATTGAAATAAATTAACAATTAAATATATTTTCTTTATTAAATTATAATTGTATTGAGTTATCTAATTGATTTATATATATATATATATATCTTTTCATTTTATGATATTATATATTTTATTTATTTATTTTTATTATGTATATGCCTTTTATAGAAAATTATATAATAATAAATAATTAAATTAAAATTTTATTCGAATCATAATGCTTTTGAAATACAGTAGAACCTCTGTATAAGAATACTCTATATAAGAATAAACTCTCTATAGTAATAAAATATGTTGGTCCCAACTCGGGACCAGTTATAATTAGGAATAACCTTTACTTTATAATATTCTATATTTTCTGAATGAACGTTGTTAAGAAATTTACCTCTATATAATAATAAAATAGAATAATTATATATTTATATAAATATTTAAATATTTAAATTACATAAATTTAAAAATAATATAGAATATTTAATCTAAAGTAATTTGTGCCGATGAGTTAATCTTTTATATTTACACAATATCCTTTAAATTATGTGTCTCTAGTAACTCACAAGTGCAATCACCTTTTTATTGAATCCAAATTATTTTCAACTTTTAATGTATGTATAAATCTTGTACATTTCTTCAATTTATTAGTTTAAAATGTGAATAAATATATTTTTAAGTGTTTATAGTCTATATTAATTATTTTTAAAAAATTAAAAATTTTCAATGTGCACCTCTATTTAAGAATAACCTCCCTATAATAATATTTTTCACCAGTCCCATGGATATTACTGTATAGAGGTTCTACTATAATAAACTAATCATTTTATCGTTCTAATTAAATTAAATTTTCTATAGAAAAACCGTTTATCTTTTTCTGAAAGATTATTTGAATCGGTTATTACTCAAATTCGTATCACTAATTTGATAATATAAAAATTAAAAAAAAAATAAATAACAAAATTTTAGTTGCTGAAATATAAACCAATATGATTGTTCATTGTTAAGTATATTGTTTCATGATTATGATGTATTAGCAGTAACTGATAGAATAATGTCCATTACTTGTACAGATTTTGCAAGAGCAATAGAATAAGACGTCGTAGACTCAATAGTATGCAAGTGTCCAAGAAGGTGAATAAATTCAAGAATAATATCATCAGGGTAAGAAAGTTTTTCATCAGGGAGTCCACTATCAAGGAATAAAGGTTTCAGGGTAAAATGAAGCATCAGGGGACTTCCACTATTAGGGTATAAAGTATCTCACCAGGGAATCAAGAAGCCTCAGGGGAGAAATAACTATCATGGGAAACCAATAGCATCATGGAACAACATATATCAGTGAAGATGTGTTCAGATATTGTGTGTAATGATTTCTGTGGGATTAGAGCCTCAATTCTATTGAAGAAAATACAAAATTTGGAAAGAAACTGGAGGTCCATAATACAGATGTAAAGAGTTGCTTAGCCAAATAAGGAAAGAGAGAAAAATGAGTGATGTATTTCACCATTAGGGATCAAATCTTCATCTTTTTCTTTGTATAAATTGACATCATTGTATTCTATATAACTATCAAAGTTTTCGGTAAGAGAGACAAGCTCTGTATTATGAGACATATATAGAGTATTTGTAGCTTGCTAGAAATGTTGAAGCTATTTTCATAAAGTAGATTTGAAGCTGAGAAAGTAAAGTTGATTATCTCATAAAAGCTTCAAAGTCTTAATGAAAGTTAAGATTTGACAAATCTCTTATTTTCACTTTTGTTTAAGTTTTCATTCTACACAATTTACCTTTTCTCAGTTTACTTTTGATTATGTATTGAAAAATTTGTGTTCATTTGTATTCACCCCCCCCCCCCAATACAAATCATGTTGATATATTATTTATAATAATTGGTATTAGAGCAAGACTGCTAAAATATTTGCTTGAAAAGATTCTGGAGATATTTGTATATAAAAACAAGCTTCCTTTTATAGATAAAGGAAAATATTTCTTCTGGAAGCAAAGGATGCTTATCCATCTTTATTTTATAGATGATGATTATCTTCATTATCTAGAGACTGGTCCAGAAATTCCTAAGAAGCTGGCTTTGGAACAAGTTGTTGATGGTAGAACTATAACACAACACTTAGTTGTCAACCCTAGAGATGAGATGACTACAGAAGAAAGAAAGAAGGTGAAGAAGGATAGGAAAATCATTGTTATTGTGTATAAAGGTCTTGATGATGATATGCTCAATAATGTTTTGAATCTCAAAACATCAAAGGAGGTATGGGATACCATTGAAGTGATTTGTAATGAAACAACTACTATCAAGGAAAATAAACTACAAATTCTTATCCAATGTTATGAATGGTTTCATCATAAAATGGTGAAACTCTTGGTTATATTTTTAACATATTCAACAACCTGATCTATGATCTCAAAACTCATGGACAGGAGTACGAAAGGAAGGATGCAAATAATAAATTTATGAGTGTTTTTCCTCTTAGTTGGGAAGTAAAAAATCTTGTTATCTGGGAAACAAGAGATTTAAAAACTATAACTTTTGAAGATCTATATGGAAATCTGCAGACTTATGGGTTGGAAATGAAGCAGAAGTAAGACATGATGAGCGAATCAAAGAAAATCAAATTTGTTGCTCTCATGGCTCAAAAGAAGTACAAGCCTGATGTTGAACCCAGTACCTTGATGAATAATTCATCATGAGGCAATGAAGATGATGAATCAGGAGATGAAGAAGATGAAGGTAAAAATGATTCTGAATAATACTGTTGATGAGTTAGAGGCTCTTAATGATGGATCAGTTGCCTATCTTGCTAAGGGGTTCTCTAGGCTCTAGTTGAGGAAACCTAAGGGAGGAAATAAGCCATTTGTAAAAGCTACAAATGAATCAAAGAACATGATTGATAAGTCCAAGATAAAGTGCTTCAAATAGAATGTGTTGGGACATTTTGCAAGTGAGTGCATGTCCAAGGACAACAGTAAAGGAAACAATCAAATGGATGACGCTAACTACTACTAGAAGTACTTTGACCTGCTTAATTCTAAAATGAAAGAAAAGCTCTTATTATTGAAGGAAAGGATTGGGCAGACAGTAATGATGAATATGAGACCAGAATTGAGTACAACAATCTAGCACTGATGGAAAATGAATTAAAGGAAGGAAACAACTCTCGGGTATATTGTGATATTTCCCCTGATATGTCTAAGAATGATTGAATGATAACTGTTGGGGAAATGACATTTAAGATTAGGGATTTATATCAAACACTGAAAAGTGCATTAACTGAAACTCAGAGAGTTCAATAAGTTAATAAAGATCTCAAGAATATAAACATCATTCTAGAAGATAAACCATAATAGTGATTTATTAGCTAGAGAATAAGTTTACCTGAACCGTTTACAAAATATTTTAGAGAAATGAGTGGAGAATTTGAAGTAGTTTGGAAACATCTCTTACCATAAAGATAATTAAAGATATATATTCCTTATAGATCTTCTTTACATAATCTGAATTAGAATAGGAATCAGTCATTGCCTTATCAACTTTTAATTACTCAGGATGGTTAATATTTGGATGACTTGAGCCCATTTATAATGAACAAGTCCCCAAGTATACCTAATGTGGTGCATTCGTTCAGTCGACTTCATACTCAACCATTCTAAATTAAGGAAAAATCCCTCCAATGCTTCTTTGGCTTGTGCTCATGCTCAACCCTGATCGTTCGATTTTCTACGGTCATTTTCATCATTATTCGCATCGGAACAAAAACCGTCTATAAGTTCCCTCACTTATAAATATCCTATAATATGTTTGCACATAACGACTTGTTAGGTTTGTATGCTGAATGTATAGATGATGATGTCCTAGTTGCATTCCAATAAGGGGTTATACTTGTATAGCAT
>JAUEJK010081012.1:0-11858 GCA_032274865.1 Eryngium alpinum | reverse complement strand
CGGGACCACATGGGAGAAAATTATCAGTTTTTATTCCTTACTTTATAAAAGCATACAGAATGTAATATAAAATATTATATTTTTGGGGCCCCAACGGGTCATCCGGATCGGGTCTGGATCGGATCCGGATCGAGTTCTAAAAAATCCGGTTGGTGATCCAATCCGGTATAATTAAACGGATCCGGATTTGGATCGACCCCAATCCGATCCGGAATCGACCCGTTGACAGCCCTAGATTGGGGTCTGGTGGATTTTAACTCAAATTTCTGTTTGATACTCAAAGTATAGTCTGGAAAGAGTTACTTTTTTCCATACTAACCTGTATTCGAGAAATGTTTTCAGTACTAAATAAACTGATGTCATGTCTTACAGTTAATTTCTTCACCAGCCGTCTTTCCATGACAATTGCTGAAAAATAGCCATTTTGTATAGAATCTGAGATTACAGAAGAAAGTCTGAAAGTGTAGATTGATAGTCCGATTGGGTGACACAGGGTAGTGGTGCAGTGTTCTGTATAATATTCATATTATAATTAATGAGATTATTGTCCGCAAAATTTATCATAGTAAACATTAGGCTGATTGTTTAAGTCATTGCTGAGCCTGTAGTTCTTTTGGATAGGTTTAGTTTTTATTTGTTTCTTGGTCTATTTATCACGGGTATTATTTACAAATGTTTTACAATAACACAGAAACTGCGATTTTATCAAATTAAATAGCAGGAGTAGCAAAGACTTTGAATATAATAATTTCAGCTTTCTCAAAAGCTCACTATCATCAAATGAGATGTAGATGAGACCATAGTTCCTCACTCAGAAAATGGTTACCATGGAAAGTCTTTCTTTCATTGGTGTCAAACATAGTTTACCACTCCCAATTACAGATAGGCACCAACTCAAGACAATGAAACAAAAAATTGCTTAAACTCTTATCCAATTTCATTGTCATTGTCCTTCCCCTTACAATAATAATTAAGTGCAGATATGATATATATTGATAAAACGATCATTTAACTGCACCATAACTGATCACCTAGTAAGATTCCGTATCCAGATAACCGATCCAATTCAACATGTGATTTCAATGTATGATTCAACTATAACTAATTGTTTTCAAGTTATATATATGGGATGTTTGTGTAAAACTGAATTTTAGATTTACACAAACTTAAACCACATTTTGTGTAACCTGCTATAAAACAAATCTACCTAATTATAAAGTGTTGTTTTAAATTACTTCGGAACTGTATAACTAAATTAAGACACTAATATATGATTATAATATATATTAAGCCATCACCGATAATACCTTCATGTTTACCACATAGAATATAAAATTCTAAAAATGGTTCATTTTCAACATCTTAAAATTTTAATAAAATTATTTTTTCTTCTATTACAGAAGAAAGCGGTTCAATCATCTAACATAGCATAATATAATATAAAACATAACTTTAATAGAAGTCTCAGATTTATATACCTAAACTCCACTTTTCATCCCAACAGTAAAAAGAATATTTAATATATAACGTTAGAAATGAGCCCTTAATATAAATATTATTATCAATTAGAGCGTTCATACATGGGTAGAGCTCTAAATTAACCGAGTCAAGTCGATCTTTTTTTATCGAGTTCGAGCCGAGTTTACATAGTTAAACGAACAAAAATTGTTGTTCGAACTCGAGCTCGTTTATTAACGAGCCGAGCTCGAACCGTTCATGAATAACTCGAGTCGAATCGAACTCGAGCCGAGTTCGAACCGTTCATGAATACATGCATTAGGATAAAGTTTTGTTAACATTGTTTGGACTTTGGAACCAGTTCTAGTTAATAGGCCCATACCAAAACAATACCTTAGGACCAAAATAAGAAGTGTGCCCTACTTTTACCCATTATCCATACACCAACACGGCAACACACCAACACCAACAATCGCGATCTCTCTCACCTCTTTTCTTTTAGGTCTCAAACCAATTTCCTTTTTCTTAAATCAAAAGCTCAATTGTCCCATCCGGATTTCATTTTGGTTAGATTTGTGTGTGTATGTGTAAGTTATATGTGTATGTACTTGGGGTTGGGCGTGTGTGTATGTTATGTGTGTGTGTGTATATGTGTGTATATGTGTGTGTATGTGTATCTTATGTGTGTGAGTGTGTGTTTGTACTTGGGCTGGGCGTGTGTGTTTGTGAACCTGGGAGCTATTGAGCTGCAGAAATCGTTGGCTTTTCTGACTTTTGTAACTTACATGATCAGACTCAATATTTCCATTCCTATATTTGTATTAAATTCAGAAGTCCATCTGATGAACATTGCTGGATAATATAGTTGTATCTGTTGGTATTTTGAATTGTATTATGTGGCTTTACATTTTGTATTCTAAATTGTATTGTCTGCAAAAGTTAAAAATATATGTATTGAATATTCGAGCCGAGCTCGAGCTTAACGAGCCGAGTCGAGCTTGAGTCGAACACCTTCAAAGCTCGGCTCGTTTCATTAAGCTTAATGAACAAAAAAATTTGTTCGAGCTCGAGCTCGTTTCGTCAACGAGTCGAGCCGAGCTTGGCTTATCGAGCTCGAGTTTGTTCACGAACAACTCGGTTCATTTACAGCCCTATACATTGGCATTCGATTAAAGAAGATAATTATATATATATATACATATATGTCGTATTTGTATATAATTATAAATTACTTATAAACAACAAAAATACCTATCTATAAGCAACTTATAATTGCACCTAAATATGTACATAATGTTAAGAATACAAGAGAGAGAGAGAGAGAAACAAATGACACTAAAAAGATGGGATCCTCATATATTAATATGTTCACTTACTTGATAGCTATGACATATAAATGAGTCAAACTTAGATTCAAATAAATAATTTTAAAAACTATTTAATTATTATTATTTTCGTTGCTAGATAAAAAATATTTTAATATCATGTTAAATTACTAATAATTTTAATTAAAAATTAAGGCAAAACTTAACGGAATATTAGTAAAACTAATTTTTTTTGCAAACATTAATAAAATTAAACTAGAAGTGAAGGAAACTAATAAAATATAAGATATATTATTTTCAATAATTTAGTGATCATTTTTAGTTATTACTTAAAATTTTGATACGACTGATGGCCAGAAATGTTTCGGATTTCCGATATGATGGTCATATTTTAAGTTTTACAAATTACAAATTAGTGGTTATAAATTGGCACCGCTTTTAAAAAAGGTAGCTACCGTTAAATATGAAATTAATGCTGTCAAAACTCAGAATTTTTAAGTAGAGTAAATTACAATTTGCACCATCATATATTATTTTATTTATAATTTAAATATAATATTTTTAAAAAATAATTTAAAATTATTATATATTTCTTATTTTTTTCAAAATAATTTATTTGTAATATAAATATATAATATATATATTATTTTTTAATATTTATATTAATAATAATTTTCTTTAGTTTATATAAACTTTAATTTATATAATACTTATATTAATATATATATATTATTATATATGTGCATGTGCTTATATAAATTTAATAAATATTACATAAACTAAATATTATATATAGATAAATAAGTATAAAATTAAATTATTATACATAATTAAAATTTATAAATAAAGAAAAAAATCAAAATAGAAAAAATATGTATACAAAAATAAATAAGTTATATTTTTATCTTATAACTAAATTAATTTAATTTATATATTTATACATAATTTATATATTTATATTAAATAAATATAAATCTATATTTAGTCTACTTAAATTTATATTAAATAATTATTATTAATTAATATATAATATAATGTTTATTTTATAAATTATTATTTGTGTATTTGTATTTATATAAATTAGTACAAGTTTTATAAAATCTAATTTTATATAAATTAAAAAAATTAATTATTATATAAATATAGAAAAATGAATACATAAGTTAAATATTTATATTATAAATAAGTCACTCTGAATTTTATATAAATTAAAAAATTAAATATTATAATTTATTATACTTAAAAATTCTGAATTTTTAACAATGTTAAATTTAACGACAACCACCTTTTTAAAAAACGGTGTTAATTTATAGCCATCAATTTATAAAATTTAAAATCTAATCATTATATCGATAATCCAAAATATTTCTAACCACCATATGCAAATTATCTTAAAAATACTACTACAAGCATACTGGGGGTGAAAAATGGACCGAGTAGAACCGAGTATTAGCGTGTTCATGTATTGTTTATATTATTTTTGTCGAATTCGAGTACGAATCGGATATTTACTTATTCGAATACAAACCGACCTCGAGTAAGAAAATTCGAACTTGAATCGAATATAACTTAGTCTCGAATTGCATCAATCTAATACGGATAGTTTCGATCCCTCAATACAAATCTAATCAAACCACTTCTTATTTGAACAATATATTTCTTGTTAATTATATAATAATTAAAATTAAAATTATATTTTAATTTTAAAGTAAAATTAATAATTAATATAAATCTATCATAAGAAACTAATATATTTATTACCAATATCTATATATAAATTAACGAGATGACGTATATAAGTTAATCAGATCATAAATGGACCGGACCATTAACTTATTCGGGTTGGTCCGTTTTAAATTCATAAATATGATATGTGTATCGAGCGGGTAGTAACGTGCTCAAGTTTGGTTCATCTAGCTAGTCGGGTAGTTTTTCTTGGTTATGTATGGTTCATTTTAAAAACAAATATGATCCATATATCATATTTTACGGGTCAATTCTGAATCAAACTTCGGATAGTCTCGTTCGTTTTCACCCCTAACCATAACGCACACGGGCCATGCCACTGCAATAGATAAATAACGCAAAATCCACTTAAAGCCCAGTTCAAATTTATTGACCCATTTTACCACCCGAACACACAAATGACAAACCTACACAAATAAATAAATAAATAAATAAATCAATATAAAAGTCCAAATATAAAGATGAGTATGATAGATCCAGAACCGACCCTTAGAAAGCCCCTTTTCCCTTTCTCTTCTTAAAACACAAATTTCCAAGCAAAAGGCTGCCGTATTCGAGCTCTGTGTTCTCCTCCGGCGATGGCTTCGATCCGTCGCCGGAGTAGATGTGTTTATCACTTTGTTTCTTTTCAGATCTAGGTATATGATGACTCTTACATCTTTTTATGCTTCTCTTTGTGAATATGTTTGATTTATGTTTTGGATCGCCGATGTTTTATTTTTCAGTATATGATTGAAGTTTTGGGAGATGAGTTTTTATGATTTAGCTGCTTGGAATATGCTTAATTATTTTGGATCTAGGTTTTGTAGAAGTGTTAATTTTTTTGTATGTTATCTTCTTCTTCTATGCTATCTACAGGTTTTAAAATATTTTGTCGGAGAGTTTCCTTTTTCTGCATACTTGCATGTGAATTTGAAGATGATATTCATACATATATTTTCTTTGTTTCTGTCAAAAAATCTTGATACCTTCAAATTAGAAAATATAATAATCCATTAAAAAAAATGATTGGATTTTGAAAATTCTGAATTAAGGTAGTGTAAATAAAGTACTGGGGGGTAAAATTGTTTCCTAAATCCTACTTCCTCATTACCTATTTATCTGTCTGTTTGATGGGCTTTTGACTATATAATAATAATAAAATAAAATATTTTTTATTTTTTTATTTTCTAATAAAAAATTAAATATTATATTTTCATTAAAAAAATAATGTATTTTATTATATATAATCAAAGCACCTTAAATAAATAAATATATAAAAAGATAAATAAGTAATTGATTACTCCCATTACTCCCTCCCTTATTAACTCTTTTTTACTAATTCTGTTTATGTAGTTGAAAGATTTTGCTGTGAAGTCTAGAACAATACCTTTCCAAATGTAATCATCTGGTAGTGCAGCTCATACCTGTTGTTAGGCAGATGTTAGTCCAATGGAGTCTCCATGTAAATGCAAAAGTAGTTCCAAAACATCTTATAAAAATGTAGGTTTGTAATACATACAGTTCCAAGAGATGTAGTTGGAGTGATTCAGGCAGTGGCTGCAAAGGGACCCAGCCCAGTCTGACAGGCGACAGCTATAAGTCCAACATTAGTGTTGACGTGAACAAGAAATTTTAGTGATGAATCCTCTTTTTTATCTGTTTAGGAAATGCTATGATATTTTTCAATTATATGGACAGGGAACGCGATCTGACGAAGTCTTAGCAGGCATACACATTCCACACCTTTCAGCCCTAATCCTCCAAAGCTTTCAAGATAATCCCTGCAAGATAATTATAAGTTGTCAAGCAGAACCAGAAAAGTCTTATAATGCACCAATTTCTTTTATAGCAAATATCGGCAACTCAATCAACTAGCTCATGATGCTTATAAGTAGAAATAGCCAATCAATTTTATTTCATTCTTTTGGGTGGAAAATCTTACTTCAACCATTCCAGGTCAATGCTTCCATGGTCATTCCACCAGACGATTAAGAAAATCTTGTAGGGGTGTAACCAGTATGGCCTTCAGTTACTAGTTAATAGACAAATCTATAATAAATTTTATTGGTTCCTATTGACCAAATCTTACTTGTGCAATTGAGTTCTGAGTTATACCTTAATTCGTTCTGCTAATTTGTTGTTCATTCCACGTTCCTTGATAGCATTAGCAATTTTGTTGATATCTGAACACCTCATTGCTTCATAGTCCAGTGAGTCCATTGTCTCCTTACTTCTTTCTCTTTTACCATTGGACTGAGCCTGCTTTCTCAGGTTTTCCCCAGTCAAACTTATTCTTCATGACTTTTCCTTTCTTTGCATGAGAGAATTTGGTTGTTGTCTCATTTAATGACGTGACAGACGAACTGTTTTGCTCATTTGCATTTGCTTCTGTTCTGTTATCTTAACAGCTTTTGTCTGTGTTGACCATGAATTCTTTCTGTTTCTCCTGTAGGTGACCTTGCAGGTTCTTTGATGATGGTTGTCTCAAAGTTGAAGTTCTTGGAGTTCTGATCGTTGTTATTGATGGAGTACGCATTATGTTCTGGTTGTACGGAACCTTTCTGTGTGGGATGGTTGCCTGAAAATATAGGTTGATGATCTCCTTGTTTACAGGCCCTTTTGCTGCCTGATGGCTGTCAGTGATCTCCTGACTAGCATTTCTTGCAGCGCTTTCCAGGTCGAAATTTAGTGCTCTTCTGGTTGCTTTTACTGAAGACTTGACATTTGGATCTTTACCCTCATCTCCGACAAGATCCTGTTGGCTTTCTGGGGTTTTGGTTTTTTTCTTGTGGACATACTTCCTTTTATTTGATGAACCAACATCAGAAATATTTGTTTTGGGGGTAGCAGACTTTTGAGCACTTTTGTGTTCTTCTTTTGTCACCTTTGGCCTATGTTTTCTCTTTTTTGGCTTTTTTAGGTCTGGTGTCCTCTGTTAGTCAAGCCCCTGTTGACCAATCTCATCCAAGTTGGCCTTCTCCTTCAGTGGTGTTAAGAGGCCTGTGGATACTGAATCCACAATGATCTGTGAGAATTCACTAGGGCGGTTGTCAGTTTGCCCACTTGTAGATGTCACCACATTCCGCTACTTGTCCATCTCTGGACTTGAGCATTTTCCAGCAAGACACCTGATCTCTCAGAAAGGGCTTGCCTCTCTAAATGCTTTTCGTTATTAGGTGTTAGTGGTGCAAAATGCAAAGAATGGGATGCACACAATTCTGCATTACTTGCTGGTCTTGGTGGTGAGTTTACGTTGTTGTTGGGCCAGTAAGGGACAGGATAATCTGCAAGGTAACAATGTTTTCTGTCAGTTGAGTATTATTATAAAGCTATCACTCTATAATACATCTAACTCCATTATAAATGATGAACTCGTGAAATAATATGACTCTGCACAATATTTGTACAATGACGACTACAACTCGGTTCCTTCAAGCTCATATACTTTTGAAAAGATAGCATTGTGTTTATATCGGATGCATTGGAAATGTAGATTGATGCTATATAAAGATATAATAGTCATAGATAGTCAGGATGTGTATCGATCAGAGATACTTGTACTAGTTGCTAATTATTTATTTATCATATAGGAGGAAGCATTGTGATACGTGACGCTAATATGGAACCATAAGAGCGCTAATGATTTGGAAAGTGGTGCAGGAGATGCAAGTTAGGAAATCATTGGCAGTCATCAGGCAGCAAAAGGGCAAGTAAGCAAAAGGGGTTTCAATTTGAATATGGAAGTTCTGATAACAAGGAAATATATACCATGATCAACGGTATGTTTATCTATAAAAGATATTTGTATCAAGTGCGAATACATTACTCTTATAAAAATTATTAGAGAGGCATCTTATGATCATGATATTTGTATTAATGGCTATTTGTTTATCTTACAGTTGAACATTGTGATAGGTGACCAATGAAGTATTTATTAAAATACGACGATATACCATGGGGTAACGTCATAGTTGCATGCATGTGAAATCAATTTGCAGAATTTTTTGTTTAAGAAAAGTTTATTTATATTACTTGAGAGATTTTTGTAAGTTTCGTTAGTTTTCAAGTGATAATATTTCACACCGATCTTTTTTGGTCAAATTCTTATACAACAATTTGGTGTTTTTTGATTCACTGTGAAGCAAAAGAAGTTAGAAACTGATAAATGTGATTATGATGCTGGTACATTATTAAAAAATGATGGGTCAAAGTACTCACCTACAGGCAACTGCAATAAGCTCGACTCGTTAAGCGTTTGATTCAAACCTGGGATGCAGTTGTGTTTTAGGAGCTGCAAAATGTTCCTATTACTCCCCTCTTCAGTATATGAAGAGTTAACCGTGGGCAAAATTTTGCTTTTGGTTGCTTCCTAGTTGAGTGTATCCATTGAAAACTTGTAGCCCTTGATTAGAACCCGAGGGAGAATGTTGTCTAACAAGCATCAAACTGTTAGACACAGGCTCCATCCAGCTGCTTGCCATTTGGGAACTTGGATTAAAATTGGTGTGCCTATGTGAGACCGAAGAGGCGATCATATCTGCGATCTTGAGTCCAACTACTCCTGCTACACTGTTATTACCAGCACCACAATGACTCAAGTTCTGCACATGCGAGCCAGCACTTCCGTTGCACCAACGTTACAGACCAGCTCTGAAGTTGGATTGGAAACCTGATCTTCTTCATCGTGATTTAAAATCTCGCTGTACGTTCTGAGCAATTCTTGCCAAAATTCATTTCCGTTTTGATTCTTTTGCATGTCAACTGGTACAAATGTAGATCTTGGCGGAATCAGTTTCTCAGGTGTTTTAAACGCCCAAGAATTCAGATCTTCTTGTGCAACTTGGGATTTTTTCCCTGAGTTATCTTTCAATTACACTGTTCAGACAGTTCTCGGACTTTCTGGTTACTAAACTACTCCGACTAAGCATCCAATTTCAGATTTCAGCACACTCTTTATCTTGGTCGTCTGGGCCTATCATGTGCAAAACAACTATTAGTACTTGCAGCCAAAACAAAAAACATCAAGAGCTAGGGTTATATACATACATGGATTTTCTTATAGATCTTACATATTTTGATGTGAAAAAGAAAATTCACATATAATCTTTATAATAAATACCACCAAAATCCAGCTAACTTTAACTATTTAATCAAGGGTTTCCAAATCTTCTCAAAACCCATCTACATTAACAAATTAAAAACAGAACCTTATGAATTAATATCTCAAAATGAACTAAAATCAATAAGTAGAACCAAAACATATGGAAATAATATCAACAAAGAATAACACAAAAAGTAGAAAAAACAAGTGATTCTGAGTTATTAAAATTAGTATCATACGGAAAACTTACAAAAGATCTATTGAGAAGAATTGAATGTGATTTTCGCACAAATATATCACCTACTGATTTTCTTTATGGGGTGTAAAAAAACACTGCTGAGAGAAATTAAAATAAAATTTCAAGAAACTCAGAAACCGTAAATTAAGAGCTTACCACACACATCTGTAGATTTGATCGGGGAGTGAAGGAGTCAATGGTGGAGAAAGTAGTGGTGGGTTCTTCTAAAGAAATTTGCTTTGAAGAGGGAGAAATTGGTAAGAGAAACACAATTCAAAAGAACCTTACTCTTACTCTACTTTGTGTTTGTACATATATTACATAATGTTTACCGTTACATGTTCTGTATATTTGATTTTTTTTATTTCCATTAGCAAAAGTTTGTATATTTGAATTAATTTGAGGTTTATCGCTTCATATAAATACAAGTACGTAATCTGTGCTCACTATGTGCGGTTATAAAAATTATAAATAATTATATATTTAAAATATTATTATAAATTAAATATAAAAAGTATTTTAGTATCTTAAATAGATAAAGATTTTTCATTTTTAAACATTATGATAATAATATTTTACTTAATTAAAGTAACTATTTAAAAAGTATAAGTATTTAAATTAATATATAATATATAAAAAATATTAATTATAAAATAAAAAACATTTCATACTTAATAAGTGTTTTTATTTAATTATGATATTTTTTATTTTTTAATATTTTTTTATATATTTAAAATTTTATTATAAATTAAATATATAAAATATTAATTATAATAAATAATATTTTTCTTAATATATTATATATAATTAAAGATATATATAAATAGAGGTTGATGATCCTAAATACGTACTTATGTAAGTTATCTAATTACATAATATTAAAGATTTAATATATTATTATTTTATAATTTATTTTTTTTTTATTAATTTTCTTAAATTACACGAATTCGGAGAGTCCATTGTTTTTTATACCATGTATTTAGGTAACTCCCTAAGTATTTAGGGGCATTTTTCTCGATAATATATAGATAATATAGAAAAACTTCGTATAAGATAAAATATAAATAAAAGAGAAAAAATTAATATTTATAGAATAATTATTTTTATTTTAATATTTTTAAAATAAAAATATATTATTTAATATAATAAATTAAATATTAAATAAGAAAAAATACGACTATAACAGCTGCCTAAGATTTTTTGTTGTGCTTTATTATAGGTACAATTTTGTTTGTTCAGTCAATTTTCATCCAACGCGCAAAATAATGTACTCCTGAATATATTTGTATTTGTTCCATTAATTTAATTAACATCAAGTATATTATTAACTAATTTATAATATTGAAAATTTTGAATTCTATATGTTAATGTGTTAAAACTTAAAAGTAAGATGATTTTTGTAACTTGAAGTACAACTGGAACATGATGGTGACAAGTTAGTAGGCGCAATTGGTTGGCGCGTTTATTTGAATATTTGTTGATGCGGTAGAAGGGCTACGTATCTAGTAGGGGTGTGGTAGGGGTGAGCAAGAAAATCGCTCAATCCGTCTAAATCGATCAAACCAAACCGAAATGAGCGGTTTGAATATCGGTTTGGGCAGTTTCGGGTTGAGGAGGTCCAAAAACCGTCCGTTTCGGTTTAGTTTCGATTTGAGCCACCTTTCAAACCAAACCGTCCCAAATCGCCCAATTTTATTTTTATATTTTCTAATTATATATATATATGTGTGTGTGTGTATATATGTATATGTATGTTGATATATATTAATATATAAAACTATAAAATTATAAAATATCTTAAGTATCGATACACTAACTTTTAAGTTAAAATATATAATTATTGTGTGTATACATTTGTATGCATATATATTATGTTGAAATAGTCTAGCATTGGTGCACCCTAAATAATATATGTTATTATTTTTTATTACAATTAAGTGTGAATTAATTTCTCATATTAAGTATTTAAATATTTTAATTTTTTTAAGTATATAATAACTATAAATTA
>JAUEJK010080904.1:0-11859 GCA_032274865.1 Eryngium alpinum | reverse complement strand
AAAAGGGATACAATTTTAATTTCGTTACAATTTAAGTTCAGCTATGTATCTACAATGATACCCCCAATAGTTTTTTATCTTATAACCTCGTGCAATTTTCTGACCTCATGCACATGACATGCACACACACAAACACATATATATGTGCAATATCATTAATTGTATTATATTTAGCAACGTGTAAATAAATATTTAAAAATTAATGTTAGTTCTAAAATTAATAATATGTATAATTAAAAATTAAAAAGGTTTTTAATAACATCCACCGAAATAATATTGTTAAAATAAAATTCATATTTTTAAAGTAATAATATATAATATTAAAAAAATTGTTTTTAAATTTCAGTTTATTTTTTAAGCGATCAAATTATAATTTTTTTATAAATAATTTTTTTAAATAAAATTTTAATAAAATATTACATATATAAATAGAAGTAGATTAAAAGTATAATCTTACCTCCATGTGAATACTATCTGTGCATCAACTTATAAGAAAAATGTATAAATGACAGACTTATGAATATAAACAGCTATTTATAATCGGTAGAATTTTAAATTGGGAGAATTATATGTATAACTGTTACTGACTTGTTACACATGAAATTATTTGTATTATTGTTACTGACTTGTTAAACTTGATCAGTTCTTTTGAGTTTTGTTGAAACAGCTATGTAGGGGGCCCAAAAATACGGATCAACCCAATTAATTATATTTGGATATTATTTAATATTATTCGGATCAGATCGAATCTAAATTAGGGCATGGAAGCCTAAATAATAAAAGGGATAAATTCCTATTAAGCCCAATACGGGTAGATGCCCAATACGGCTAATTAATAAGGAGGTGCGGAAACCCTAATCAAATAAGGGAATGAATCCGTAGATAAATCATATAATGATTCCTAGTCTTGGGGTGCAAGTAAATAAAGAGATAAGGTAAGTGGAATTACCAAACATAATAGGATTCTAATTCCTAATAGGGAACTGAAACCCTAATCTACTACTATATAAAGGGGATTATTCTTCATAAATCAGGTACGCAATTCTATCTCTAATTGAGAGAATTATTTCACACAGATTACTTATTCTTGCACCCGAGTCCCTCCGGTAGGACCACCCCCACTGGTTTTTGCAGGTTTTTCGGCGGGCATTTAAGGAGTCAGGAGAACAGCTTTAAGACCTTACGAGAGACATGTAACCCTAAACTTGGTCTTATTATTTTAATCCGTAACATTTGGCGTCGTCTGTGGGAACCAGGACAAGAAGCCATTGATGGAAGAATACAAATTTACGAGAACACTGGGGGGCAACCAGGGCCACGAAACAAGTAAATCCATCCATCATGTTCATGGATGAAGATGTGGAAGAGGTTCGATCTCTGTGCGAGGATCCTCTGATAATTACTGCTCGGTTGGGGAACCAATGGACTACCAAGATATTGGTGGATGGTGGTGCTGCGGTCAATGTCTTGTTCTTCCAGACGTTCATCAAACTAGGGTTTTCTATGCAAAGGTTGGAAAAACCCAAGAATCCATTGATAGGATTTGGGGGAAGAGAAACCCCCGTCAGAGGTGTCGTATATGTCCCCATGATTCTTGAGGAAGGAGCTACAGAGGAAGTAAAGCTCATGGAAATTGTGGTTACAGAAAGCTTATCCGTATACAATGCTATACTGGGAAGGAAAGGATTACACCAATTTCAAGCTGTACCATCTACATACCATGCCATCATCAAGTTCCCGACTCCTCGAGGTATTGGAGTACATAAAGGTGATGTTGACACCACTCAGATTTGCTGTATGACCACAACTAAAGAACAGGTAAATGGTGGAGAAACCCTTCCTATGGCCGAGTTAGACGTGAGAAAGAACTCCCAAGAGAGGAGAGGTCAGTCGGTAGAGGAACTCATCATAATATCTCTTGATGAGATGGACGGAAAGAAGGTTACCTATATAGGAGCTAGTTTGGGGGAACTTGAACGTAAGGAGTTAACACGTTTCCTGCAAGAGAATAAGGATGTATTCGTATGGACGGCTGCTGATATGCCAGGAATCGATCTGTTAGGTTTGCATGATTAATGTGTAGATGATGATGTCCTTAGTTGCTGTTTTAACAAAAAATTGTACAACTTGATTATACAAACTTTGGACAACTTGTCAAAATTAACTAAATACCAGAATGAAAAATAGAGCAAGAAATTTAGACGTGAAAAAGGAACAAACAAGGAAGAAAATATTCTCCTTGCCAACAATCACTATTTGAACTGTTACAAGCTGAGTTATAAGCTGAAAATTGTTTTGTTTCCAACTTGAACTAATTTATGAATACTCTGAAATTCTTGTGTAATGACTTTCTCCCTTTTGATTTACAAAATACTGTATTTATAGTTACAAAATTTTGTTCCTATTTTCTAGGACTTCATACTACTTTCATGGACTGTCACGTTGACTCCCTCAGCTCGTGGGTGCAGTTAACTCCTTGATTTCAGCATAGTGGACTTGGTTTGAGCTAAAGCCATATTCTTCCGCTTGACCTGGTCCATGCCTTTTCTAATCAGCTTGTTTGTGTTGAATGTGGCCGTCTGCTAGCTCCAGGCTGACTGTTATTTCCTGCCTGCTTGTACTGCCCTGCTTGCACATCTTTCAAGTCATAAATTATAACCTATGATGTAATTTTTGTACTCATCGAATGTATTTCAATTATTTAAATATTATTAAAAATTATATGTCCCAACAATTGCCCCCAAAAAGAATTTTAGCTAATTCAAATTTCTTTGGTAGCTAATATTCTTTTTGCATAGATATCCTCAAAAGTGTTTGAGTCCCAATGCAACTCTAAGTATTCCCAGTTATTGGATGTCATACGCATGCTATTATAATCATAAATACTCTAAGTTTTACTTCATCCGTCAGTTCATCTTCATAACTTCAGGTAAGCTCCTTTCTCTATCTAGTTGCTTAATTTGTGTTTTCTTTTTGCCATTAAGATAACAAGATCAAGTAAAAAAGTGAGAGAAAAGTCAACAATTATTAACCCTAAAGACAATCCTGAAGCTATTGTCACCTGGGTTCCCACAAGATTTAGCTCCAGAGTTTCATCCCGTGATTTTAAATCGTCTGGAGATGAAATTCTCGACCTAAGCTTAAACAATACGTTGCCCCTAGCTGTCTCCTACCAAATCCCTCAAGCAGGTCATAGACCCGATTGGTATAGGGTTGGCCGAGTATGCTTCTATTCCCATCCTTTTAGTCTAGGTTTTTCATTCCCTTTCCCTCCTCTTGTTAATCAATTCCTTGAAACCTCTGCGATAGATCCTGCTCAACTGATGCCCGCCGTTTGGAGGTTCCTTTACTCCGTTATTTACCTTAACCACATCCATGACCTAGATTTGGGTGTCCCTGAAATCAAATCCTGCTACTGGCTAAGAGGTGCTGGCAGTGGAAGATTTCAATTTAGGGTGCGCCCAGGCAGACCTTACCTCTTATTCAACATGGAGAAAGCTCCAGACCGTGGTTGGATGGATAAATATTTCTATGTCGAGAAGAGCTCTTTGGGTGTTGGTGGGGAAAACCTAGTTGAACTTTGGAACAAAGGTATTTTATATTTTATATTGTGGTTTGTTGCACTTGTCTTACATCCTCTCACCATGGTGTTTTGCAGGTGCTAGTTTAGAACACATTGAGGTTGGAACTGATTCTGCTGCCAAGGTTGATAAGTTTGGCCAAATCCATCATGCCGATCGGACTTGACCAAAGTGTGCTGGTTTGGATAGCGAGCTGCCAGAAGGTTCTGATAGTATTCTAGAAGTTGAGCCGCTCACCGTGCAGGCACCTTCAGATACGATTAGCATGTCTTCAGGTATACATCCTAACCTTTTGTTTTTCTAATCCGTGCTTCATCCTGTCTGCATATTCTATAACCTTGGTGTTTATTCATAGAATCCAACCAAGAGAAAGGTCCACTCAGCGTGAGTAAGTTGTTAGGAAAAGTTGCTGTCAAACTGGAAGGACAGAGCAAATCTGCCAGCTCTGGATCTTTGCCAGGAAATACTCCCAAGGAGCCTGTTACCCAGGAACCCAAGAAGCCACCAAGGTCTACTGCTCTGTCCTCAGTCAAGAAGAGAAAGTTCTCAGTTGATCTCCCTGAAGAAGTTGCTACTGCTCCCTTTCCTACCAGACTCGTGTCAGCTTGTCCAACTTGAAGCTCCCACAAGCTGTGGCCTACTTCAATAACTGAGGCGTGGAGGTTGGTGTAGTTGACGTTTCCAATGCTGCTTGGAATGTAAGTACTTGTTTTATATTTAATTTTATATTTTTCTATTATCATTCATGTTGACGTCTTTTGTTTTGCTCTTGGTTGTCAGGTTCTTCAAGCTACATTAGCGTTGCAGGATCTTGGCAAGGCTCAGGCTGGTGAGATTGAGCTCTTGCGCAAATCTAAGTTAAGGCTCTCAGGAACAAGTTAAGGGGGATTATCAAGAACAAGTTAAGGCTCTCAGGAAGAACCATGGGTTGGAACTCAAAGCCAGAGAGTCCAAGATCAAGGAACTAGAAGAAAAGATTCTGAGCTACGCAGCCTGGTATAGCTTACGTGACAGGTTGAACACTATGGCTGAGGCTGAAGAGGGGCGCACTAGTCAATGGAATAGAGCAAGGGATGAGGCAATGCTAGCTCAACTCGAGGTGCCCCCAGCTCCTGGTGCTGCTGCGGAACAAGGGGAAGTTACCTCTGCCATGAAGCCTAGTTCCAGCCAGCAAACTCCCACCATCCACGGACCTGATGAGGACCAGCCTGACAAAGAGCAAGAGAAAAAAGAGGAGGAGAAGAAAGAGGAAGAAAAGACTATCGAGTCTTAGTTTATGCAATTTAGAATTTGCTTTTGAAGACGTTTTATTTCGCACTTTAGGTCTGTTGGGATCAGATGTTACTTTGTTGGGATGATTTTAATTTGCAATCATGATGGTTTGTATCTTCATTTGATTGTGTTTTACTGTGCACATGTTTCATTAGGATTAAGACTAAGATGCCTACCATCTTGAAGTCTTAACATTTGTGATCGTAATTTGGGACAAGAATATGTCCAAATATTATAGTCGTGAATGCAAACAGGTTGGGTTAAGGTGCCTACCAACTTGAAACCCAGCCATGTATTATTGCGCATGTAGTGACAGGTTGGATCAAGATGGTCAACATCTTGAATTTCTAGCTATTGTCATATTATGGTTATTACATGTGCATAAGATTGACATAAAGTAAACAAACTTCTATTTTAGATGAAGAACAATAGGAGTTTTATTAAATAGTCTAAATGCCAACATGTTACAGTATTATTCAATATTTACAAACAACGCGTAACATGTTCAAATATAATAAGTTTTCAAATGAAAAGCATTCCAACTACGGGGAATATAACTTCCATCCAAGGTAACTAACTTGTATGCCCCATTGCTCAAAACTTCATCAATCTGATACGGGCCCTCCCAAGTAGGAGCAAATTTCCCTTCTGCTGGATCCTTTGTGTTCTGGAATAACTTTTTTAATACCAAGTCTCCTACCTGAAAACTCCTTACCTTGACATTCTTGTTGTAAGACCTGGCTACAGCCTGGCGATAATTGGCCATCCTGAGGTTAGCAGCATCCCTTACTTCTTCAACTGTATCCAAGCTGGCAGCAAGCTGAGTGTCATTTCCTTCTTGATTTTGCAATCCATACCTATAAGTTGGAACTCTTTGCTCTGTAGCAATTACTGCTTCACAACCATACACTAAGGAGAATGGACTCTGGTTGGTTGCATTATTTGGTGTAGTTTTGTCTACCCAGAGAATGCTTGGGAGTTCATCAGCCCACCTGCCTTTCCTTCGTATCAACTTCTTTTTCAGGTTGTTAATTATTACCTTGTTGCTTGATTCTGCCTGCCCGTTAGATTGTGGGTAACGAGGCGTTGAAGTTGTGAGTGTGATGTTCCAATCTTTGCAAAATTTTCTAGTTTTGCTGCAAATGAATTGACACCCATTATCACACATAATTTCGGCTGGAATTCCAAACCTGCAAAGTATATTTCTTTTTATAAAAGAAATAACTTGTTCATCCTTGACATGTTTGTAGGCCTCAGCTTCAATCCACTAAAAGAAATAGTCAATCATAGCCAGCATGAAAACTCTTTGTCCTGAGGCTTGAGGCAGTTTGCCAACAATGTCCATTCCCCACTTAATAAATGGCCAAGGTGTTGAGATGGAATGTAAGGGTTCAGGTGGTTGATGCTTAACTGGTGCAAATCTCTGGCAGGCGTCACACTTCTTGGCATACTCATTTGCATCCTTTCTCATTGTTGGCCAATAGAAACCCATGCGTAAAGCTTTGTTGCATAAGCTCCAGCCTGCAGCATGGTTGCCACATTCTCCATCATGGAGTTCTTGCAACAGAGCTTGGGCTGCTTGTTGTTCCAAACATCTCAGATACAGACCTGAAGTTGATCTCTTGAAAAGGACTCCGTTGATGAGTGCGTACCTGAAACATTGATTATGTATCAGGTTGATTTCTCAAGCAGAAGTTATATTCAAGCTGTAAGTTTATAGTTGAGGCTCAGACTTCAGGATGTACCTTGAGGCTACAAGCTGTAGGCGTCTTACTTGAGCCTTGTCTGGTGGGAGTTTTCCAGTCTTTAGATGGTCAACTATGGGTTGCTGCAAACCTACTTCTGGTGTAGTTGTGCCCTGTATACAATGTATTAGATTAAAGATGTAATCGTCATATGGAAATTAAGTAACTTGTGTAATATATTGTATCAACCTGTAAGCATGCAATAACTTCTGCTTGTATTGCCTGCTTGTCAGTTTCAATGGATGGACTTGATATGTGTACTATAGGGACATTATTGACTGACCAACCAGAACTTGTTGCCCCCAAGTTTGCTAACAGGTCAGCTTCAGCATTTTGTTCCCTAGGGACTTGTTTTATTTCAAAACTCTCGAACAGGGAAGAGATCTGTTTGACTAGATCTGCGTAGGCCTCCATTTTGGGATCCTTAGTGGCGTACACCCCATTGATCTGATTTACCACCAGCATGCAGTCACAACTTGCCCATACATGTTTCACTTTGAATTCCAGGGCTGCCTGCAAGGCAACTACCAATGCTTCATACTCTGACATGTTATTTGTAGTTTTGAAACTGCAGTGTACATCTTGAGGTATTATGTCCCCATGTGGTGACTTTAGTATGAACTCGCAGCCTGTTCCCCCTATGTTTGAGGCTCCATCAGTGTGTACCTCCCATACAGCCTGCTTCTCTCCTTCTAGTAACAACACCTCCTGATTGGCACTTGTCATCAAATTTGGACTGAAGTCTGCAACAAAGTCTGCCAATGCCTGTGATTTTATTGCCGACCTTGGTTCATAACGGATGTCGTATGTACTTAACTGAACCGACCACTTGGCCATACTACCAGACAATTCTGATTTCCTTAGAACATTCTTGAGGGGGTAGTTAGTCTTTACTATTACAACATGGCTTTCAAAATATGGCCTTAGTTTAATTGATGACATAATTAAAGGTAAAACAAATTTTTTCAAGTGGAGAATACCTTGTTTCAGCATCCAACAAGCTTTTACTTATATAATAAACAGGCTGTTGATGTCCATCCTGCTCTCTGACCAGCACTGCGCTTACTGAATGTTCTGATACAGCCAGGTAGAGATACAGATATTCTCCCTGCAATGGTTTGGACAATAGTGGCATTGCTCCCAAGTTTTTCTTCAAATTTTCAAAGGCTTCATCATGCTGAGGAGTCCATTCAAAGCGCTTGTTCTTCCTGAGAATGTCATAGAACAACCTGCATTTATCTGCAGACTTGGATATAAAGTGATTGAGCGCAACCACCCTGCCAGTAAGCTTCTGTACATCCTTAGTGTTCGGGGGCCTTTCCAGGTTGTGGATCGCCTGAACCTGCTCTGGGCTTGCCTCAATTCCTCTTTTAGTGACCATGTATCCCAGAAATTTACCGGATGACACACCAAAACTACATTTGGAAGGGTTAAGTTTCATATTGTATTTTCTGAGAATATCAAAGGTTACCTTCAGGTCATTGATGTGGTCTGCAGCTTGCTTGGATTTTACCACCATATCATCTATGTATACCTCCATAGTCTTTCCAAGTTGGTTTTTGAACATCATGTTAACCAATCTTTGGTAACTTGCCCCTGCATTTCTTAATCCAAATGGCATCTTTATATAACAATATATACCTTTATTTGTCATGAAGGCGGTTTTCTCCTGGTCGGCAGCGTTCATAGCTATCTGGTGGAATCCACTTGATGCATCCAGGAATGTTAGCATTTCATGACCGGCCGTTGCATCAACCAGGGCATCAATGTGCGGCAAGGGAAAAGGATCCTTGGGACAGGCCTTATTCAGGTCAGTAAAATCTATGCACACATGCCACTTGCCATTTTTCTTCTGCACTACCACCACGTTGGACAGCCAGGTTGGATATTTTACCTCCTTGATAACCCCAGTGCGCAATAACCTGTCCACTTCTTCGTCAATGATCTGATTTCTTTCTTGGGAAAACCTCATTCTTTTTCTGCTGCACAGGCTTGCGTGTTGGATCAATATTCAGGCTGTGTGTAATTACCTTTGGATCAATACCCGTTAAATCTTCTGGGTTCCAAGCAAAGCAGTCTGCATATTCCTTCAGGAAAGTGACAATCTGTTCCTGTATCTCAGGCTGCATGTCAGAAGCCATCTGTACAACTTGCTGTGGTTTGGACGGATCCAAGATTACATGATGTAAATCATGTTTCTGCTTAACCACATCATCTTGGATCCGACCTGACTGTGATTGCTATGCCTGGTGGGTCTTGGAAGGCTTCAGGAAGGCCATGTAGCATTCTTTGGCCAGCCTTTGGTCTCCCTTGATGGTCTGGACTCCCCATGGTGTTGGAAATTTTATCATCTGGTGGTATGTGGATGGGATAGCCCAAAGGTTATGGATCCAAGGCCTGTCCAGCAGGATATTGTATGGGGTCAGGCTGTCAATTACACAAAAATCCTCCAGCAGGTTGACACCTTCAGCATAGGTAGGCAGCGTGATCACCCCTAAGGTGTTTTTTGCTTCCCCGTTATAACTGACCAGGGTAACAGACTTTCTGGTGATATACTCCTCCTTGATACCCATCTCCTTGAGTGTCGCGAGCATGATCAGATTGACAGAACTCCCACCATCAGCTAGGACCCTTTTAATAAAATAGTTTTCAATTGACAAAGATATTACCAAGCCGTTGTGGTGTGGCTCAGCAACCTCACATATATCCTCCTGGGTGAAGCTGACATCAGGCAGGGCATGATGGTCAGTTCTGCTCGAACTTGGGGGTTGCATACTGTTTTCTTTAGCATGCCGCCTGGCAGAGGAATATGTGGTCCCACAAACATTCGATCCTCCTACAATAAAAGACACTACCTTGGTGAGACTCCCTTGGCTGCTGCCTGCTGCCTGCTAGCTAAGAATTCCTGCAGGTAGCCCTTCTTTACAAGGTGGCTGATCTCCTTTCTGAGAGCGATACAATCCTCCGTATTATGTCCAATGTCATTGTGCAATTCGCAATATTTTGAAGAATCCTTAGCACCAGCAGGTTTGTTAGAGTTTTTGGGCCATTTGACAATTCCGCCCAGACCATCAAGCCTGGCAACCAATTCTGGTATGTGGACATTGAAGTTGTACTCATGGAGGGCTGGCAGCAGGCTGGGATCCTCTATCCAGTCATGTTGTATCTGCGAGACATTCCTGGGTAACTTTGTTTCATCAATTCTAGGATATGGCCTTGGCCTGGCATCTTGTCTTTTGTTGTGAGTCATCTTACGAGATGGGCTGTCATAGACATGTGTAGCCTGCATGTCCTTGTCCTCCTCCAATTGTATGAAGGCTAGAGCTTTAGCCTGGACATCCTCAAAAAAGCCACATGGATATTTGGTCAACTCCTTGTAGAGCTCTGAATCGTTCAATAAACCCTGTCTGAAGGCCTCAATTGCAGTTGGCATGTCACACCTGGGAATGGACACTTTCTCCCTGTTAAACCGATTAAGATAGTCCTTTAATGGTTCATTCATCCTTTGAACAATCCTGTACAAGTCACTGGTCTGCTTCTCCAGCTTGCGGCTGCTAGCAAATTGCAAGTTGAAGGAGTTGACCAGATCTGCAAACGATGAGATTGAGCTGATTGGCAAGTTGACGAACCATTGCAAAGTTGGGTCTGTTAAGGTTGCACCAAAACCTCTGCACATGCAGGCTTCCCTTAGCTCACGTGGGATGGATATAGTGAACATCTTCTGCTTGTACTGAGCAATATGGTCAACAAGGTCAGTTGTTCCATCATACAGCTTCATGGAGGGAATAGTAAATTTTTTGGGGATCTCCACCAAGGCGATAGAATCAGCAAATGGTGAATCAGCGTAACTGGTGGGTGTGGCCTTCTCCAAAGGTTTAGGCACACCAGGAATCTTTGTGATCATATCTCTCAATTCTTGAAAATGCTTGGCTACAGGATCCTCAATACCTGCCACTGGGTTAGTTGGAACAACATTATTAATTTGAACAGGATTACCTACTGGTGGGTCTTCAGGCTGAGCGCTGGGTCCAGCATCCAGATCAATAACACGCCTGGGAGGGGTTACAAACGGATTAGGCTGGTAAGCAACTCCGTCCATGTCCATCATTAATGCGATATGAGAGGTGTCCTTGCTTGCATGCTTCCTCGAATTTGCCATCATGGAAGCCACCGACTCATCATTAATGCGATATGAGAGGTGTCCCTGCTGGCATGCTTCCTCGAATTTGCCATCATGGAAGCCACCGACTGAACTCTAGCTTGCAGAGCCTCATTCATTTGCTCAATCATGGCTACCTTCCTGGTCATAGTTTCCATCTGCTTCAAGATTGAACCAAAGCCCTCCTCAACGCGCCTGCTGAGATCTTCTTGGTTCTGAGAATCAGGCTGACTTGATGATGGTGCTTCAATGGTTGAATTTCGAAGATTAAAAAGGATATTCAGCTAATTATCTTAACAAGCTACCCCACGGTGGGCGCCAAACTGTTTTAACAAAAATTTGTACAACTTGATTATACAAACTTTGGGCAACTTGTCAAAATTAACTAAATACCAGAATGAAAAATATAGCAAGAAATTTAGACGTGAAAAAGGAACAAACAAGGAAGAAAATATTCTCCTTGCCAACAATCACTATTTGAACTATTACAAGCTGAGTTATAAGCTGAAAATTGCTTTGTTTCCAACTTGAACTAATTTATGAATACTCTGAAATTCTTGTCTAATGACTTTCTCCCTTTTGATTTACAAAATACTGTATTTATAGTTACAAAATTCTCTTCCTATTTTCTAGGACTTCATACTACTTTCATGGACTGTCACGTTGACTCCCTCAGCTCGTGGGTGCAGTTAGCTCCTTGATTTCAGCATAGTGGACTTGACTTGAGCTAAAGCCCTATTCTTCCGCTTGACCTGGTCCATGCCTTTTCTAATCAGCTTGTTCGTGTTGAATGTGGCCGTCTGCAAGCTCCAGGCTGAATGTTATTTCATGCCTGCTTGTATTGCCCTGCTTGTACATCTTTCAAGTCGTAAATTATATCCCATGTTGTAATTTATGTACTCATCGAATGTATTTCAATTATTCAAATATTATTAAAAATTATATGTCCCAACAGTTGCATTCCTAATAAGGGGTTATACTTGTATAGATTGATTAAACCTCATTGAATAAGGACCTTGTTACTTAATAGTAAACAAGTGTCAAGTTGTAATAGGAATGCTTAGAATAAAGTAGCATTGGGTTGTTTGACATCAAGGCTACA
>JAUEJK010080798.1:810-11863 GCA_032274865.1 Eryngium alpinum | reverse complement strand
TTTGCAAAAATTTGTAAAGGTGCATTCAACCCCCCCGCCCCCCCCCCCCTTCTGCACCTTAGGACTCAAAAATAACAAAGGTTAGAATTACTGAATGATTATGTCTATGAGATCTTATGTCATCCAGGTAAGGCTAATGTAGTGGCGGATGCACTAAGTCGAAAGGTTGTTGGTAGAATTTCAAGTGTTTTAATAGAACCAACAAATTTAGAAGAATTAAGTAGACTTGGGATTGCATTTAGGATGCAGGGTGAATGAGGAAGCTTGTTATACCAGATTGGGGTTAAACCGATATTGTTAGAGAAAATAAGTTTAATGCAAGTACAAGACGAAGATCTCAAGAAAGTTTGGGATATATGTGATACGAATTTGGGTTGGAATGATTTCAAAAATTAGAAATGACGGTATTTTATGATTTCGAGATCAAGTGTGCATACCTTCAGATAAAGTGGTTAAAGAAGAAATCTTATTCGATGCATATTCGTCATCTTTCTCGGTATATACCGGACCTAAAAAGATGTATAAAGACTTGAAATTAAACTTCTGGTGGCCTGAAATGAAAAGATAAATTGCAGAGTGGGTGGAGAAATGTTTAGTTTATCAACAATTAAAAGCAGAGCATCAAAAGCCTGGCGGACTTTTACAGTCGCTTCCCGTTCTTGAATGGAAGTTGGAATACATCACCATGGACTTCGTATTAGGATTGCTAAGAATGCCAAATGGGAATAATGTTATTTGGGTTATAGTTGATAGATTAACAAAATGCGCACATTTCTTGGCTATATTTGAAGGATCACAGTTGGAGAAGCTAGCAAAGTTATATATTCATGAGATTGTGAGATTACACGGGTTTCCAGTTTCTATCGTGCCATATAGACATCCAAGATTCACTTTAAAATTTTAGAGTAGTTTTCAATAGGAAATGGGTACGAAGTTAAGCATGAGTACTGCATTTCACCCGCAAACGGATGGACAATCGGAACGCACTATTTAAACTCTAGAAGACATGTTACGAGCGTGTGTGCTGGACTTTAAAGGGAGTTGGGAAGAACATCTGCCATCAGTTGAATTCGCTTATAATAACAGCTATCAAGCTACGACTGGAATTGCTCCGTACGAAGCCCTCTATGGACGTCAATGCAGAACACCTTTATGCTGGAATGAAGTTAGAGAGAGAAGGTTGTTAGGTCCGAAACTGGTTCAAATTACAAATGAGAAGATAAAATTGATACGTAAGAGAATGTTGACGGCTCAAAGCAGGCAAAAGAGTTACGCGGATAAAGATCGTCGTGATGTGACCTTTAAAGTTGGAGATTTTGTGTTTGTGAAGATTTCTCCATGGAAATGTGTTATGAGATTTGGGCTGAAAGGCAAGGTAAGCCCTCGTTATATAGGACTGTTTGAATTTTTGAGACGAGTTGGAGAGGTAGCATACGAATTGGCACTACCACATAAATTGGAGCATATTCATAATGTTTTCCACATATCATATATATGAAAATATATCTCTGACCCTTCTCATATTTTAAATTACGGACCGATAGAAATTTAAGAAAATTTACAATACGAAGAGCAACCCGTTGAGATTGTAGATCACCGAGAGCAAAATTTGAGAACTAAAGTAATACCCTTGGTCAAAGTTATTTGGCGAAATCATGCTATTGAAGAAGCAATACGAGAGCTAGAAAAAAATTATGAAACATAAATATCCAACATTTTTTGCCAAACCAGGTACGACTTTTAATTTCGAGGACGAAATGATTTTAAGGGGGAAGGGTATAATATCCCAACTTAGAATTTTAAACATCGTTCAGTTAATTATATAATTATCAATAATTTAAAATTTAGTAGATAATATTTATAAATTTAATTTATTCACCGAGTAAGAGCCGGGAGGAATTTAAATTAAAAAAAAATAGATTTCGACACATTTAGTTTATTAAATTAGTTTTTCTAAATAAATTATTGGACATAAAATAAATTAAGATATAAATAATAAACTAGATAATTAATTTAAGAAAGTAGACGAATTATTTGAGTGAAATCAATTTGTTGTCCACAGGTCTTGCTTGGTGGATTTTTTTTTTTGATTTATTAAGAAAAAAAATACATTATAAACAAATTTAAAAGTACTTATAGAATAAAACCATTATCTTAAAAGAAATAGTTAGTACTGGGCTTTTGTCTTTGTAAGTGTGGACCCTAATTTAGCTTTACTTAGTTACTTAAATAAATAAAAGAAATTGTATTTGATTTCATATATTTAAGTTTATTTAAATTTCTTTTCTTTTAATAAGGGCATTATGTTGGGAATTTAGTGATATAAGAAAATTAAGTGGTAGTAAATTTGATACACGTGTAACTACTTTAGGATAGTAAAATGAATTAGTCACCATTAAGTTCATTTTGGAGTAAACACGTACACAAGCTATAGCCTAGCTTCCCAATATAGCTCTGTTTGTATACATAGTTCCTTTAGTCTAATAGTACCCATCAAAATTTATAAGAACAAAACGCGAGAGAAATTAGAGAGAGAGATGGGGATAAGAAAGAAAGAATATGAAGAATATCAGAGAATAAAAAGAGAGAAGGAGAAGCCAAGATCTGGGGGGTTTGAGACTTCTTTTCAGGTATGTAAGTTGTTTTCAAGTTTACTGAAATAATCCTTTTTAGTTAGACTAAGAACTTTGGAGCTTAAATACAAGATTTTCTACAATCTATATTTATACATACAAACTACGTAAAGTTAAGATGGGGTTTTTTAAGAAAAAGAAATAATTAATTTAAAATTTTCAAATATTAATCAATTATTATAATGGAAAGGATTATATTGGAGTTCAAAGTATATTTTTTTTCATGGAATTTTATAAAGTTTGAATTCAATTCTCTTAGAGTGATATATATTAAAAATTATAATTTTCTGAATCTTAATTTGTTTTGGGATTTAGGGTTTTTATACATCAAGTTACCTTGCTCTTTTATTTGTCAAAGTAATCTTATATGGAGACTTGAAAATAACCGATTTACATAATAATATACTTTTTCTTTTATTATTAAATTTGAAGCCATATAAATGGTTTATATATTATATATAAATAATAAATAATGCAGTTCTCCAGTTTAGAGGTGATTAATTAGTTAGTGAAGGCCTATACGTAATACATTTAAATAGATTTTTGAAAAGTTTGGACTTGGGATAAATTGTTATTCACAATGAACTAGGAGATAATTTTTAGAGGGGGTGAATACAAATTCTCCAAATTTTTTAGAACTTAACTGCTTTTGAAAACATAAACACAAACTGAACTATGAATATTAAATCAACAAAAATAAATAAAACAACAACATATCAAAGTTCTAATTTCATATAAAACATTGAAAGTTTTCTGAATAAGCAACAATGCTTTCTCATCTACAAATTCTCCAAAGAATGGAGCTTCAATTAATTACAAAGCAAGCTTCATGAAACCTCTAATCCTATTACAAATTAGAGTTGCAATCTTGCTAAGTAACTGAAATCTCTAAACAAACTAAAAGCTAATATTTTTCTCTGTATTTCTCCAAATAATACTCTCAATACAATGCGAAGAATTCAGAAAGAAACCTATATAATAATAATTTATATGAAATAAAAGATGGCTGCAAAATCCCCTGGAGGTATGGACCACCTGAGTTATCCCCTTATGGTGTGGCCACTTTGATGGTGACTTACAGCACTCATTTCTCTCCATTCCATATTTGGCTAAGCATTCCATTGCCACGTGTAGTCTAGACCGCAGGTTCTCCACCATTCTATGACACTTTAGTAATAGAAAATGTGGCTTCATTTCCAAGCAAACAGACAAAGCACACTTTTCTTTTTTACACCTTTATTCCCTTGAAGCTTGGCTTCTTTTATCCCCGTATGCAGCTTTAACCCCTGACACTTATACCCGTCAGGGGATAAAATTATACTATCCCCATATGACTTTAAACCTTGATCCTTTTGTCCCCTGAAGTACATTAGGGCTTCCATTTACTTCCAACTTGTAGACTTGACATCAGAGAGCTCAAATCTACTTTATTTTAAGCATTCTAATTACAACTTGACACTTGTATACTATTGAGTTTACAAGGTCCTTATTCTATGAGTTCAAATAAACTATACAAGCAATAACTCTTATTTAGAATGCGTCATATGGACATCATCATCTACACAATATGCAAACGGACCTAACAATCTCCCCCAATTCATGCTTTGGTCCAATCTTGGTTATTTTCTCAATTTCTTGCTCTCTTTCTTCCTTCAGCAGCCAAGTTAGAAACCAGTTTCTGAATCTGATGACACATTCATTTTTTATCCCTACTGATTGTTCCATAATGTATCTCATTGATGATAGAGGAAAATCTTTAAAGTCCTTCTCATGAAAGATTTGCTCATTGCCTTCCATATCATAGTAGTAAAGTCTCTTTCCTATGACATGTACATAATCCACTTTGTCATTTATATCTTTCCTTAGCCTTTCCAAGTGATCAATGAGTAGATTTCCAAAAGGACTGACTTTTACCCTCTTGATAATCCTTGACAGCTGATATCCATCCAACTCCTTAAAGAAACTGAAGTTGATGATTCTTTCTTTCTCATTTCTACTCATTGGCATAAAAAAAATATGTAATTGATCTTATGTTTCACTCTTACTTGGAATTTATAGATTGAATCCATGAAATATTTAAATCTCTGATTATCTGAGTGAAGCTTCTCCACCAAAGATAAAGGTCTAGCTGGCACAATTTGAAGATTATTCCCCTGGTCCTCCTTGGCAGATTTTGAGCTGGAGGATTCTTTCCCCTGACTTTTTATGCCTTGAGAACTGGTAGATTTCTGAGGTTGATTAGATCCATAAGAGGTAGCAACAGGTTTTACAACAGCACTTGCACCTGCTGAGGAACCAGAAGAGGGAGGAGGGGGAAGAGGCTGATTACTTGAAGGCTAAAGAGGTACCTTGCAAGCATAAGGGGATTTTATGGCTATCCCCTTCTCCTTCTTCTTGTAAACCTTTGGCTCATCAACAATTTCCTTGCCTTTTCCTTTCCCTTTCTTCTTCTCATCTCCCAACATATCTTTGACTTCTTTCAATACTTTTTTTAGCTTTCTTATCAGTTTCCTCAAGTATGAGCTTTTGAGCTTCTAGCATTTTCTCTAGCTTCTCTCTTTCCATCTCCTTTCTCTTTTCAATATCATCTATCTCTTTAACTACTGACTTTTTCACCAGCCTTCTTCTTTTACCACCTTTCTTTGGCTTGGGCTTTTCATTATCTGGTATTTCCTCAACTGAGAGCTTAGCTATGTACTCGATGTCAAGCTTTTCACAATATTCATTTCTCTCCTTTAGAGGCATATAACATAACTTCTCATATAGAACTACATCAGCTTTTTCTTCCTCAGTTAACTCTTTATACTTGAAATCTCCACTTTGGATATAAGCTTGAGTTATCCTTGGCCTGTTCAGAGCTTTTTCAACCTTGGCACTATCTTTTGCATCATCAGATTTAGCTAATACATTCTCCCCCTTTTCGGCAGCATCATCAGAGCCAAGATTTGAAAATTGTTGTATGAGGGAGAGAATTGAGCTAATATTTGAAGAAATCTTTTTCTGCTCTGCTTCAAATTGATCAAGTCTATCTAAAAGAGCATCACTGACTTCAACACTTCTTTCAATAGCTCTCTTCATGTTTCTTATTGTCTTTTTATACATAACTGTCTCCACATAGGTATGGAGACCAGCTATTGATTTCTTTACTGAATTTTTAGACTTCAGATACATTTCTTGACATGTCTTGGCCATAAGGTATTGAGTCTTTAGAAGAAACTGTTGCTGCTTATAGAACATTAAATCATCAAAGATTGTTAAAGAAAATGTATGAGGGAGGGTGAAAGGTGTGATATCAGGTTCACCTGGTTCAGAACCCTTATGATAATCTTTATGAAGCTTCCTTGCACCTTCATTTTCACCCTCAAAGCCAAGATTATATTCTTCTTCAATTTCATCATCAGACATATTATCCCCGGAAGCTAAAGGATTCATCCCCGGATGTAATGTTGGACCATCAGGGGAATGATCCTTAACTTCTGATCCTTGCTCTTTTTACACTTCCTTAGCTATTTCAAGCACCATATCACTTCCTTTTTCTTCATTTCCAACCAAGCTAGTGGTAGCCTTGGTGGCTTCAGCCAGAGTAGCTGGTATTGCTTCAATAAGATCATCCAAAGTCCCCCCAACATTTATATTTTCTTTACAGGTATTACCTGTACTCACTTCTCTCATCTCACTGGCCTATAAGCCATCACTCATCCCCAGCTCACTAGTTGTGCTGACAGCTTTTTCATTCTTTCTTTCTTTTGCCAAGGGCATCTCATGGGTTGGACCTTCCTTCTCTCCACATATTTTGTCTCCCTCACCAAGATTTATCCTAAGAGGCTCCTTTAAGGTGAGGGAACTGAATGAGCTAGTCCCATCAGTGCATCAACTACAACTGAATGATCAGTTGGAGAATTGAGCTCAGGTGCAATGTGTCCCAGAGGTAAAAGGATAGAACATTGGGAGGCATCATTTTTCAAAGTAGTTCTACCTTCCCCTAACACACTTGACAACTCAACTGAAGAATTATGTGTGTCTTGAGCTTCAATCTCTTGGGAGTCATCTATGGCCTGATCTCTAGATGAAGAAGTTTGCATAAAAGCAGGAGGATTTATGGCAATAGAATCATTTTCATGTGGCTCCTCAACAATTGGAGAAAGCTGAGGAATTGATTTATCTGAACCAAATATTTGATCCATTACATCTGAAGCAAGTTGTGGATGAAGAAAAGAATGAGTTGGAGAATGATGAATAGTTGGCTGAATCACATAATGGATAAGTGATTCATTTTGAGGTGTTATGGTCCTATCATGTGCAATATCACTCAATTTAGTGGTTGTATCAGTGGTGGTACCCTCACATGTGCTCTGTGTCCTGGGCATTAGATTATCTTCAATAGATGTATCTTGTTGAGAAGGTACATCTAGCAATGTGTTTACGACCTTTTGAACCTCCACGGTTTGCTGGGAAACTGTGGATTGTTTAGGTTTAGGTCCCTCATTAATGGTCACTTCTTTCATCTTCTTTGCCTTATGACCCCTGACCTTTCTTTCTACCTTATCACCCTCATCATTTTGGTCTATAAGAACACCACTAGTCCTTTTCTTATCCTTGGCCTTTTGAAAGGACTTGTGTTTGGTTTTAGATTGGAGAAATAAAGAAAGAGGAACATCAAGGGAAGGATCGGACTGTGCATTGGTCTGATCCATAGATGTTAAAGAAGAAGAAGTTGGAGGTTGAGTATGAGAAGAGGGCTCAGAGTTTACTTGTACCATGTGTGTAGCAAATACCAAAGGATCCTTACATTTGCAGTTCTTAATTTCTTCTGTAAATAGCCTTGTGGTTTAGTAGTAGTAGTCAATGGTGAGGAGATCTCTATTGCTATCATTGATTTCAGGGTTATGGATGGTGAGCATTTGGTAATCTATGACCATTTGGAGGAATCTAGTGTAGTAAACATCAGAGGTTCTCTTTTCTAGAGTATTTAACTTAACCACTAGGTCTTCAGAGATAATGCTACCAATATCAAAATTCACATCATTGAACATTGCATAAAACATCTTTAGAGTAAGAGAAGTTATTGTATCATAATTTGAGCATTTATCAGTAAATACCTTAGTTATGGTGTCACATAAATAAGATACTTCTGGACTACAATTAACTCTCTTAAGGTTCTTAAACCTAACATCTCCAGGTTTCTCAGTTTTGTAACCTTTTCTAATTATGAAATTAATCAAATCAGTGTCTGTGGGTGGCTTAATGAAATTCCCAGACGACAAACCCAAAGCAAGATTGATTATAGTAGCATTCAAATCAGCGATAACATTCTGAACTATATATCTAATGGAAGAAACTTTTACCCCAGAATCATCAGAGATGAAGTTTGCAGAAGTCCATAATGCGTGAATGGATGCTTTGTAGATGGTAGTAGAGGTAAAGATAGCCTTTGCATATGGTGACCTATGCAAATACTCCATTTTCGGCTGGAGCTTCTCAGGAGCATCTTCAACGATTGAATACCCAACATAATTGTTGGTAGGAGCACGGAGACCATTAGCAACCATTTGATACTGGATAGGAGCCATTAAATCTGACTTTCTTGAGCAAAAGATTTAGGTTTTGATAATTTCTTTGCAATAGAATCGCGTAAGGGAAAAAGTAAAGTACAAAATCAATTTATAACTTAGTAGTCCTCGTACCCAATTGAATTGCAACAATTGGCGCTAATTAACTACCTTATTACAGTTATACCCTTATGTCCCGTTATCCACGTATGGGGATAAAGTATCCTAGTACAGGAATAAATGCATGAGGGGATTTAAGCATACGGGTATAAATATAAAACATGCGGGGATGTATCATAACAACTTTCAGTATTTATTTAAGTGATTTAAATCAATCATTCAAACAATTTAAAGGATTAATTAAGTAAATAACATATCATAGAAACAACATTATTCACAAAACTAACTTAAATGATCTCATGAAAATAAGATATTCATTAATTAAGAATGCCAGGGGTTCAGCATATATAACACAGTTCTAAAGACTCTAAACATGACAAATCATATACTTCACCCCATGTTCACCATTCATAACTCAGCTACAAGCTTGTTGAAAGTTGCTTCATCAAGAGCCTTGGTAAAGATGTCTGCAACCTGTTCATTAATGGGAACAAAATTTAGTTCTATATCACCATTAGTTACATGCTCTCTGATGAAGTGATACCTTATCTTAATATGTTTGGTTCTGGAGTGTAGCACTGGATTTTTTGCAATGGCAATGGCACTTGTGTTGTCATAAAAGATTGGAATTGCCTTCAGATTGAATCCATAGTCCATTAGATGATTCTTCATCCAAAGAATTTGTGCACAACAACTCTCAACAGCAATATACTCAGCTTCTGCAGTAGATATAGAAATTGAATGCTGCTTTTTGCTGAACCAAGACATAAGTCTTCCCCTAAGAAACTAGCAGCTCCCAGTTGTGCTACTCCTATCAATTTTTCACACTCCAAAATTAGCATCAAAAAATCCAACAAGATCAAATCCAGGTGAAATTGGATACCACAATCTATAAAGAAAAGTTCCTTTGATGAACCTTAGGATCCTCTTTACAGCAGCCAAATGAGATTCTTTGGGACAGACTTGATATCTGGCACATAGACAATAGCAAACATAATATCTGGCCTGCTAGTTGTAGGATAAAGTAATGATCCAATCATCCTTTTTTACTCCTTGGGATCCACATCTTTCCCATCCTTATCGGGCTCAATCTTGGCACATGTAGACATTGGAGTCTTATCAGCTTTGCAATCCACCATATCAATCTTCTTGATAAGTTCTTTAACATATTTCCCCTTATGTATGAAAATACCTTCAGGGGTTTTCTCAACTTGCAATCCCAAGAAATAAGATAGCTCCCCCATCATGCACATTTTAAATTTATTTTGCATAAGTTTGGAAAACCTTTTGCAGAGCTCCTTATTGGTAGATCCAAAGATGATATCATCAACATAAATCTGAACTAAAATTATATCATCTTTGTGCTTCCTAAAGAACAAAGTCTTATCTACCATTCCCCTTGTAAAACCATTTTCAATCAAAAACTTGGCCAATGTATCATACCATGCTCTTGGAGCTTGCTTCAAACCATACAAAGCTTTGTCTAGATTGTATACATGATCTGGCAACTTGGCATTTTCAATCCTAGAGGTTGTTGAACATACACTTCCTCTTATATTGAGGTACCCTGCAGCCTCTTTCTGACTCTTGTGTTTGGTCCCAACTCCCGATCGATATATTTCTAGTTCTGTTAGCGACTTCATTATCTTAGTCCTTGCAATTCCTCAGATAAAAGTAATTGAATTGAAGTTGTACATTTACAAATTTATAGTATCAACCATTTAATCTGGAATATCATTTATGTTCATTTACTTATAAAATACTAATATTTACTCCGCATGTCCAGGAGCCTGTTAATGATGAAGATGATATACTTAAATTTTGTGAAGCGACTGGGTACCTATAGCACTTGACGAAATCATTGACAATATTGGGGAAAATCCTCTAAGAACTCTTGGCAAGCTTAGTCATTGGCAAGCTTACTCACAAAGGAAATGGTGTTCGTGATGCGTCTTCTCCGTACAGATGAATACGATGAATGTATAATATTTTGCTAGACTTTTTCTTAAATAGTATTGAAGTTGTGGAAATGCTAGTGAATTGTGAACAATTCAAATATGTGATTTATATAGTTTATAACTGTTGTTGTAACTAGCAATATATATATATACATATATAATCAATGTTTGTGTAACATGTTCCTAAAACTAGAAGTTTTTTGATTATATTTTATGGGAAGCAATAGTACAATATACATAGCACTGGAATTGTAAAAAAAATAAACAAACAAATACTACGGCTCTAGCCATAGTATAAACCTTTTTTACTACGGCCTACCCGTAGTGGAAAGTACATTTTTTGACTTTTTTATAAAAATTTAAAAACTCAAATACTACGGTTAGGGCCGTAGTAATAGCCGTAGTGTAAAATATTTACTACGGCCTCTCTCGTAGTATAATTAAAAAACACCTGGACTTATTGGGACGGCCTTACTACGGCTTTATGGCCGTAGTATTTGAGTTTTTACTATGACCTTTTGTGCTAAATACTACGGCCCTGTAGCCGTAATAATTAAACTGATATTTTTTATTATTTTGAGTCATAAAAGAAAGACGAAGTTTGTGTATTACCATAGTATTCTTTTCTAAAGATGATTGTTTTGAGTTCGAAGTTTGTTTATCATTCATATTTTCAAACGAACAGAGTTTAAGAACGAGAAGGATTCAGTTCTATAATTGTGAAATAGTCATTTGCAGTGGCGGAAGCAGGGTGTGGGCCGGGGGGGGGGGGGGCGCGGCCCACCCCTGGCTG
>JAUEJK010080797.1:0-18423 GCA_032274865.1 Eryngium alpinum | reverse complement strand
GCTAGGGCATCTCCTAGGCGCCATGAGTGATGAGGATCCCTTGTAGGTAGTAAAAACACATCAAGGATGAGGAGTAAGGAGCTCCTAGGCGCCTGACGCCTAGGAAGACCTTAAACCCTTTCCTTGCACGCCAACAACAATTGCCATGTAGACTCCTAGGCGCTTATGCCTAGGAGGATGAGCAGTAGGTGGGAAATTTTGATAGATTAGTCTATTTTTGGTTCGAAACGAATCATATTTATGGGAAATAAATTATACCAAAAATAGGGGGCAAATGTAGGGAGCCCAAAAATAGAAATAGATTTAATTAATTATATACGGGTATTATTTAAATAATATTCAGATCGGATTATATTTAATTTAGGGCCCGGTGGCCTAATTAATAAGAGGAATCCATTCCTACTAAGACCGATACGGCAGGAAGCCCAGTACGGCTAATTAATTATGAGGAGGTGCAGAAACCCTAATTAAATAGGGAAAGTGAATCTGAAAGTAAATTATATAATGATTCCTAGTCTTAAGGTGCAAGTAATTAAAGAGATAAGGTAAGTGGAATTACAAAATCGAGTAGGAAACTAATTCCTAACATACATCTGAAACCCTAATTGGTGACTATAAAAAAGGAGATTATTCTTCATAATCAGGTAAGTTGTTTTAACTTCATTCGAGAGATTTTATCATTGTTCATATCACTTATTCTTGCATCCGAGAGTTCCCGATGGGACAACCCCCAACTGGTTTTGCAGGTTTTCCGACGGACATCAAAGGAGTCGGGAGAACAATATTATAGCTTCTGGAGCATCAAGTAACCTTAAATTTCGTCATATTATTTTGATCCGTAACAATAGATATTACACCACGTAGGCTAGTTTTCGACATGTTCAATAAATTCTATCAAATATCATGTATGGTGAGAGATTTAAAGCTGTTAAATTTAATCACATATGTTCCTTCCCACTCATTTTTTATCTTTGTTTTCGACAAAACCGTGTCATCCATGATTACCACCGAAGCTTCATAATCTATGTTCCCGTCATTATTGTCCATTTAATATCGTTCTCCACTATCTTCAATCAATCAATACTCATGTGACATGTAGAACCTTTAAATCTTCTCAAAATTCCAAGTCAAAAAACTATCCAATAAAACAACCTTGATTTATTCCATCGTATACAGTTAACAATACATCATCTTAATCAATTATCTTAAATGTTTGTCAAAAATCTAGATCGCCTCTATGGAGGCAAAACCTTAAAAAATTATCATCTCCATTTATAAATTTAAATATTTATACTTGTAAATTATTATTTATTAAGATACATGTGGTATAATAAGAATCAGAATTTTAAATTTTTATGTATAAATTACATCTATTTAGAATTATAACTCATGTGGAATGAATTGGTGGTAAACATGTTAATATAATCTCACTGAAATACAGTCGCATGTGGTTTTCATTGAAGAACAAATTTATTTGCGGCATAATTATCCGCTGTTAACTTTATAATGTTATATTATTATACTTTTTTGTTATTATACTTAGGGTTTTTAGTGGACTAGTAGCAGAATTTTATAGACACTACACGTGATCGTTTATTTTTTGAATTAGTTTTGCTATTGTGAACCCCATTTTTTAAAGTTTGGGTGACTATTGACTTATGATTCTTTATAATTTTATGGTAGGTTTTATATTGTTTCTTTACCTCATCTGCACTTCAGCTGTATTTTAGGTTTAATTTTGATAAGTTTTTAAGTTTTGTTTTTGTTCTTATGCTATAACATGACTTCTTTAATTCTATTTTTGTTTTGTAGTTTTTAAGCTTTAATTGTGTGATAATTTATTCTTGTGCTATAAAAGGATTTTATTAGTTATATTTTGGGGTGCTTTTTTTTTTTAGCTTTGACCGGACAAGAATTAGTTTGCGAGATTCTAAAATTTCAGTTTCACTGCAAATAATATACCCGACTTTGATTTCGGGTCAAAAATTTGAGTTTTGTGTGAATTTTGGTAACTATTTATTTGAAATACAAACATCAAATATATCTCGTTAATTATTTTAGAATAATATATTTTAGTTTTTTATATTATTTTACCAATTTTAATATATTATTTTATAATATTTTATAATCATTCGTACTTTGCACGAATGATATAAGCGTAATAAAATTTATATTTAAAGTTATTAAGAATTAATGAATTAGACAGAATTAGATTAAATTTAATTTTTGTAAAGTTTGATGCATATTTATTTAATTTGTTCAATTATCTACATAAAAAAAGTAATTATGTATAGTTTAATATTTTAAACTAATCATTTAATTAAGGGCAATTTACATTTCGGTGGCTAAGTTTGTCACCGAGATTTATTATGGTGGCTAAGTATTTGTAAGTTCATATCGGTGGCTAAGTATTTCTTCCGCTAAGCGATACAGTGGCTGCCGTGAGGTGGGCGTCAACTGTCACCATTATCTTTTAATTAAAGTTAGATTAGCACTGTTAAAAATGTATTAGAGGGAGAAACTCTCATCCTTCTCAAATACCTTTCCCAAAAAAACTTTTTCATTTTCTTTTCTTATTTTTGCTGGCCTTTTGCACATTCCGACTTTCTTCCTCCCTCCACTCTCGCTCATTCCATCCCCCAAAAATCACTCCTTATCACCCAACCACCCATCTTATACACCTGTATATTTTTCATCTTCTCCTTTTGTGTTTCTTCTGCCTTTTCCCGTTTTCCTTTTGCCGTCGTTCGACGGGTGTTTGGTGGTTTCCCTTAATCATCGTTTAGATGGCCGTCTCTTATCACTTCAAAGGTCGTTACTCAGTACAACAGCCGTACTACAGCCGCTCGATTGAGGATTTTAGGGTTTATCTCGATTTTCACACTTCCAGATCTGGAATGCAAACTGAGTTCTTTACGCCGATTTTGGTTCGATTTGGACTTGGAAACTCCACGACGGTCTGGGGGGAGGATGTTGAACGGAGCTCTAGTTTTCACAGACTTGCTCCCCGTTCTGATTTTGGGGTCGCCAGAGTTAGTCGTACTGGTGTTGTTTTGTTAACTGTTGCAGCTTTCATTTTTTGTTTATAGGATTTGGATCGATTGGAAATTGTCTTCGAGTTCAGTGAATTGATGAGTGGTTTGATTTTTCTTCCTTCTGATTTGTGATTTGTATATATGAATTTGTACAATAAATCAACGAATTGTTGCAGTTTTCTTCTTTAGTTAGTCGTCGTTTGATCAATGAATTGTATATGAATATTAGCATAATTAATTACACTAATATTAATTAATTATATTTTATTATATTTTTATATTCACTAATATACCTTTTATGGAAAGATTAATGGAAAAAACTAACGGTACCTCACGACAGCCACTGTATCGTTTAGCGGAAGAAAAACTTAGCCACCGATATGAACTTACAAATACTTAGTCACCATAATAAATCTCGGTGACAAACTTAGCCACCGAAATATAAATTTCCCTTTAATTAATAAATTCAATAAAGACTGCAAAATTTATTAATTTTGAATATACTTAAAGATTTAAAAACTTAAAATAGGAAGAAGTTAAAAGACATTAGGTGGAAAAAATAGGATTACTGATAAAAGATATAAAATAAAATAATTATAAGCCGAAATAAAATAAAAATATATTTAAAATAATATATATTTTATAATATATATTATATTAATTTTTTTAGAAAAACATTTTGTGAATAATATAATATTATATATTATATGATATTAGACCGCATTGTACGTAGTAATTCGTATATGCTCCATTAATAATCCGATTTTTTTATTAGACCACATAATAATATTTTAACATATCTAAAGAAACTATTAAATATAAATTTATATAAATAATTAATAATTTTAAAAAATATATTAAGTAGTAATTCGATTAATCAATTTAAGTACTCTCATTAATCTGCTTAACTATTATACAATAATTATTATATAATCACATCCGAATTAGATTAATTTCCAATTTTTATAATATTTATTAGGATAAGAAAATGAAAAATGGAGCTTGCCTCATGAATTAAACTTATAAATCAACTTAACAAACTCGTACAAGTTAATTCCGTTTGATAAATTTGAATAAATTAGCTAGAAAAAGTTCAAACTCAATATATCAGATTTAAATTAAAAAGACTAGGTACTTATATAATTAATTTTATCTCTATTATAATAATTATGGTAATTTTTATTTTCACTAATTAATAACTAAAAATCATTTAATTAGTAGATTTATTAAACTATAAAACGATTAATTTATTAGAAATATCAAGGAATTTACTGTATAAAATAAAAACATCAATTCAAGGTGTTAATTTAAATGCATTTGACAAAAATGGGCAAACATTATAATTGCATCCATCAACTCCCACATAATGGATTAAAGAACGTGTGGATGAAAATTTTTGCCACAAGTTTCTTCCAAAACAAGAAAAAGACTACTACATCATTTGTTTATAGGACGGTGAAAAACACACACATTTAGGCCTAAATGTTTGGGAAAAAATATTTTTTTAGAAAATATTTTTCGAATTTGAAAAGAGAAAAATATTTCTTAAAATTATAAGGAATTTCTCATTTCTTGAAAAATATTTTTCTTTCCTATGAACAAACAAATAACGAAAAATGAAGAAAATAAAAAAAATATTTTCCCGAAATATATTTTTCGCCCAAACAAATTATACACACATACAAATTTATATCTAAATGAATCCATCGACTTTTATCTTTTCAATAGGTATATAAGCACAGTTACGTATTTCACTGATGTACTTATTAGTTTAATTATAAATTACTTAAAGAATTATTCATTTTACCTTTTAAACCAATCTTGTATCTTAGCTTCTTATTTGTGTTTCATTTATATTAGGACGTAGCTAATAAATCGCGTACGTGCTTATCATATTTTACTTTTAGTGGAAGTCTATTTATTTTTCTCATTTTAGCTGCCTTTCCTCCGTATGACCGTTTTCTAGTTCTAAGGAAAAATAAGTAGAAAATTCAGTGCGCTGAATTAGTGGCGGAATCATGAATTCCTAATTAGTTAATTATAATATGTTAATTTATAAATATGAATGTTAACTATATTAAAGTAAATATATTATTCTCTAAAAAATATAGTTAAATAAGAGTCCCTACCAAGAGCACGTAGAATACATAAATCTTTAATAGTTGCAGCTCTATTAATAATGTTTCAAACTAGCAAAAATAAACCTGCATATAGTAAGTGTAAAGAATTGTTGGACAAGTTCTTGTTGTATTAATAATTTTGTCAAATACTCTGTGTTAATTACTTTGTGTATTGTTGACCCCTTGCTCCCGAGTTTGAAAGAAGGAGGAAAGCAAGTGAAGAGGAAGTAAAATTATAAAATTTTTATTTCGGTGCGTGCTCCCGAGTTTTTTTGGGAAGGAAAGGAGATGAAGTGGAAGTAAAATTTGCAACATTTTCATTCCATAATTTTTATCCCAAAAGTGGGATGAAAGTGAATGAAAGTAAGCCCAATTATTTAAAAAATTACTAAATTAAACATGTTTCACTTGCTTTCACCGCAACTGAGGAGCACCCGAGTGAAAGTGTCCCACCCCTTTTCATTACAAACTCGGGAGCAAGAGGATGAAAGTTGTTTCATCCATTTTCATCTACGTTTCTCTACTTTCATCTGCTTTCATTCGTTAAAAAACTCAGGAGCAAGCCCTAACATTAGTCTTTTTCTATCCTTTTTAGGGTCCGTTACTTTATAAAAGATTTCATGTATAATTTTACTTCGTTTTTAGGATCTGTTAGTTATAAAAGATCCCCCGTATAATTTATTTAATTTTAGGGTCCGTAGGGTGTATCCCCCGTGCTAAATACATTATTTATATAATTTCTGGCGACATGTTTGTCTGAATGTATATTTTTACTTAATGATCAAAACAAATTTAAGTCAAAAATATAAAAGAGTGTTTACATATATCTTATGAAGCTAAATATTGACCAATACAATAATAAATGTATAAAATTTCTAATGTGAAAATTCAAAATTAATATATTGATAAGAGCACCTCCCATTTAACTAAAATAATAATATATATTTTTTTAATTAATGAATTATAATTAAATTATCATCGATGTACTGACTAGCTACTCAGTTATGTTTAAAAAATAATATTTTATAATAAATTAAATTAAATATATAATATTTATAAAAGAGACTAAATAAAATAATTAAATAAGAGGAGAGATAAAAATTATAGAAAATTAAATTAAACTAGCACAATTAATTATAATATTTTTAATCTATATTTTTAAAATTTTAAAAATTTAATGATTTAATATTAAAATAATATTTAAAAAATTAAGCATATAAAAACATATATAAAAAAACATTATTATGTATAATACAATTTACAATCATTTATAACAACAAAAATATCAATAATATAGATATAATAAATCATTACGTATAATTTTATAATTATTAAATCCTATAAATTATAAATAAAACAAAAATCACTACATTATTTATATAAGTAGTAATTATTAGTATTAAAAAATAAATTTTGAGCCTCAGACTTATTATATGATTCTATTCTATAAAAAAATAATAGAGATTAAAGTCTGATTCTCAATTTTTAATTAAATTATAAATTTTGAGGTGACAAAATAAATATGTAACATAAATTGGAAACAAAGATACTCACTCCATAATTATGAATCTGAGATATAAATAATATATATATATATATATATATATATATATCTAGATGTAATAATAAAATAATTATTAAACTTATATGAAAAGATAATTATAAAATATATATTTTAAAAATTATTTATACTGTTAATTATATATCGGGCTTGAGAATAAGTGAATAACTACATTAATACCACCAACAGCTTGGCCTAGTGGTAAAGGGGCTGGACCACCTTAAGCAAGGTCCTGGGTTCAAATCCCCCGCAAGGCAGTCTTGCGAAATGGGCGACTTTCAGGCATGTGAATGGAGCAGCTGTTGGTAAGGAGAGCCTCCCCCCGAAAGGGGCCTGACAAAGCTCGAAAAATGTGGACTACTCGTGAGTGAAATAACGAGGAACCACCTTTCTAATAAAAAAAAGAATAGCTACATTAATAATTATCTAAAATAGGAAGTGGATTATTATGTATATTAAATATTTTGTGAGTCAACATAAATTTATTAATAATAATTTAGTAATTTAATAGTATTTTAATTATAATGATTATCTTATAAAACTAATGAATTATAATATATTTAAAATTTTTAAGTATAGTTAGTAAATAATATATTTAGATGAGATTGATAGAGTTTTACAATAATAATTAATTAATTAAATTTTTAAATATAAATATTAAATAATTTTTTATAACAAAATTAATAGAATTACGTATCTATTGTCATGTTTTCATATAATGAGGTGGAGAGTATCCAAAGTATATTAAATTTGAACTTTAATTGTTTTAATTTCTTACATTATGGTCATGACTTTGAAAAACATAAAAAAAATAGTAAACTTCTAATTTAAATAAGATAGATGTAAAATTACATATGGTATTCACTGGGAAATAAACACCTCTAAGGTGCTGATTTATAAATCGATTATCATCTTAAACAAACAAACTCACTGGTGTTATGTACTGATAAGTTTTAGATAATTTAGATATACAAGCAAGAGTTCTATAAAGGAATGAGCTCTAACACAAAATGCATATGACGGGACTTAGAAAAGGAATTCAAATAAATACATATACCTTTAACTGATATCCCATTCTAGACTCATCCAGTGAGAGAGAAGCACACTCAATATCAAAAAAGTGGAGTACATAAGGTAATTATACCATTGTGGTTGAGGCTTCTGCCATAGTGGTTATGCTATTCATGTAATCTGGTTGGTTCAATTGCAGATAATATATAGGCCATCCTTGCAGTTAGGCAATTCATTGACGTCCAAATAACTTGACATTTTTTGCATTTTTCATTCTCTATAGTTATATGTATTCATGATTTGTATAACATCACATAGCTCCTCCATTCTGATGGGAATTTTTCCTTATCAATCATACGTTAAAAGACTCCTGCTAGAACACTAATGACTTATCCGACTCTGAAGATTGTTGTCACCAATCTTTAACATTCTTTTGCCTCTTTGGTGAAGTAGCTTGTATGAGAGTTAAAAGCATAATATTAGAGCTTAGGTTTAGGTGGAGGTCTCGAGTTCAAATTCCACTATCCACTCTTTCATGTCCTTCATCAAGACCTCAAGGTCATCCTGATACAATCATAGTAGTTTCGACAGTTTCTGACTATGAAATCATTCATATAACCATATTGCTACCTCAGGTCTACCATACATATTAAACTACATATTGATTCAGACATTAAATTCACCAAATTGAAATCTGCATACAAGACTTGAATGACGACAAAGATAGTGAAAGACAAGACTATATATTACATATATAAATATAATATAAACTATTTATTTGAAACTTAAGGGACAATTTTTTTTGATGACGTGTCACCTGAATTGTACCAATTTGAAGTTTCTTTTATCTTTATTGCAATTGACTATTATTCAGGAGAAGATAGCTGCTAATGAAATCAAAGTACCTATTGACTAAGACATCTGATAGTGGAAATTTCTACTCCAATGTCTTCACAGTGCCTAACTTGTGGTGCAAAAGACGTTAAAACTTGTGAAGGTGCAGTTGACAAATCATCATGTTTTATAAAGTTAATATTCTTCATATTATTACTGAATGTAGGCGTTCAAATTTATACATTTTCAATCCACTTTGGAGTAATCAAATTTTCATACACAATAATTCACTCATACTTCATCTCCGATGTTGTAAAGATTTTGAATAGGATTTGTGTATGATGCAAATACAAAGGGAGTGTTGCACCCATTGTGGTGACGTTAGTGAGAGTGTAACAAAATTACTAATAGTATAACAGTGAGAGTATAACAGTTTTTACTTGTATTTGCTTTAGAATAATATGTTTGATTAAGAAATGCTTTCTAATTATTAATTAGCTAATTCGCTTTTTAGCTCTTATTCTTGTTATTACTATAATTAGTAAAAATAATTTTATTTTATGATGAATGTATAATTTGTGGGATAGCAGCAAAACTACAAGGTTACCCTCATTGTAGTTTCAGATGATCAAATCGGGCTTGGCCCCTAGAACTCTAGTGTAAGTTCTTTTGCAATATTCTAAAAATTCAATAATTCAATGTATTTAGGAATCTGAGAGTTTATACGTAACCTAATACTCAAAAGAAAAAGGAGATTACTTTATACATACTACATATTATTATAATGTTACCTCGGTGAAAGTCTCAATATATAAGGCCCGACTTCAAGCGAGCGATCCATTTACACAAGATTTCCTTTTAAGTTCTAAAAGGGACCCAAAGTATGTGCGACTGCTTAGCTCCATATACTTTTTCAAGACGTTGGTTGTATACCATGCATTTCCAGTAGTACCCACTCTAGCTCCGACTAACATTTCAGAAGCATGGGGTGCCATATTAAACCCACTAACTCTTTTGCTGCTAAAAAGCAACAGTTAAAAAAAAGATAAATAATTAAAAAAAAAACTTACAAGTTAACAAACTTGTTATTTAATAAGCACATTATCCATCAGACACTGACACATTTACATCTACTCTGACTTTCAGAGATAAAAGATTACAATAGTAAGCATTACAAAATCCAGTGAAAGAATAACCAACATTTTTTAGCGTGAACGGTAACGGGATCTTGACTTAGATATGTGCTCTTATCTGCCCACAGCTCGAGACTTGGACTTATTTTTGTTCCTATCCTCTCTGTAATTGTCCCTATCATAGTCCCTTCTCCTGCACGATAAGTGGCCACTTTTAGATACAATTATCCAAATAACAAAGGGGTAAATTCTGAGGAAATGAACTATAAATTATAATACCTATCACTTCGTTAGTCTCTGGAATAGTCTTCACTGCCCCTACCCTACCCCTTTCCGTTTTGTCAACCTGCTCCCTCTCTCCGTAACGGTCCCGTTCCCTGTGATGACGATCCATTTCTTTCTCTCTATCTCTGCCCTTGTCGCTGCTTCTTTCTCTATCCCTGTCCCTATCTCTACCGTTTATGTTTGTGTTGATATTCCTTTTGCAAGGGAGATAACGGTATTTTTGTTTTTATCATGTTTAAGTAAATATTGGGCTTTAGTTAGCGGAAGTCGGTTTTGTTGTCATATAATAGTGTTTCGAAGACTCTTTTTGAAGGCTTTTATTTATTATATGCAAATTAGCTGTTCATGATATTTATGTTATAGTTATTCTAATTTGTTGCTAAATTTGTCCTCTAAAACTTTAAACTTGATGTATGTGGGCAGCCGGGTTCTCGGAATTATGACAGGGAGGTTAAGTAAGGAGAAGGACATGGACAAAAGACGGGAAAGGTGAGTAGTAGAGATAGAGATAGATCCGCAAGTAATATTCATAATAACACACACACACACACATAAAACTCTAAACAAACGCCTTAACCACATATACTCCGAAAATCACGATCTATACAATAGTTCATATAATACCAAAAGCACCACTAATATACATGGTAACTCAATTTAATTAAAATAATATTGTAACAAACAGACCAAAAACAATATCAAAATCTACTAAAAATGGATGAAGGTGGGAAAATCATACATGAGATTTTGAATCACTGCCATTGGTGTTGCCTCTAGCTTGAGGAGAAGAAGAAAGGTAATCGAGATCTTCCAAGTAGAGTAATTGAGTGAACCATTTACCAAACTTGCAATAACGGAGTTAAGTGTATAAGCTAATTTTCTATAAGAACTCACTTGACCTCTAGTGTCAGGATAACCCAAAATATTCTCTTGAGCAAATTAACCATGTGGGGAGAGACATGAAATACCATTGGTATTTTGCCTAAGAATGTATGAAGAGTCCATGCATCAGGAGCCTCAAGAAGGTCCAAAAGCATATGAATCATGTCCAACAGATATTTGGTGTCCAAAAGTATATGAATCATGTCCAAAACACGTTTGGTATCACCCTAGCCCATCTAAAAGCCAATATCTTGGAATTTGTGCCCAAGTTCAAATATGGTATGTCTTGGGGTAGCGAAGACAGATATTCTCCTGCTTTTCTTAATATTGATTGAAGATCGTTGTGGCTTTGTACTCTGCGTTCAGCATCAATGTCTGTTAACTAAATGAATTTATTACGAAACATTTCATCAAACATCTGGGTAGCAACTAAAGAGCAAAGGAATTAAAATATCAAACACTCTAATCAACAACCATATCATGAAACATATATAACTAATTAATATCAATCGAACAGTGCATATTCGCAGATACAAAGGAACATGAATAGAGCAAATTGACTGAAATAACATAGTTTACCTGGTATCCCCATCAATTCGCGAGTAGATTGTATTTTTTTCATATCTCACCTTATAACAAAGAAACACATATAAAAAATATAAAGCATTTAGAAAACTTTAACTAGTTAACTCTACTTGTATTCTGGTAATTGTTGATTTGTGAGTTCTACAATTCACATAAAGTCCTAGAGAGAATAAGAAGAATTAGTTCGCCATACTGGTCTTTTTTATGTGCTTTTTTACCATCATCTCGTTCATGTTGATTCACCATCTCCCTCCATATTTGGTGGCCTAAATTACAGTTTTAAAAATTGCACAAAATTTTGAGACTTAATATGCATGGAAAGAAATGGAAAAAAAGAATTAAAAAAATTGGTTTAAACTAATTTTCATAGGAATGTAGAAGATTAAGCTACTAATGTATATAGAGAGACATGAGAAGTTGGAGGGGTGTGTATGCAACTTTTGATTATGCTCACTAAACAATAAATTGTACTCAAACTTCAATAATTGGAGATGGGTGAAAAAATGGCTAATTATACTTAGTAAGATTATTTTTTCGAATACAGCAAATTAAGAGGTAGCTTAATAAAGTCATTTTTTATTTGAAATTAATAATTAAAGAACACTAAAGATCAGAGCTAAGCTACGTAGAGAAAAAAAAGGTAAAAAGGTTTATTTTTATTATTTTTAGAATGAAAGATGAAAAATTATGTTTATAAAAGATAAATAATAAAAAAATAAATTTAATAAACAAAATATAAATAACCATGAAGGAAGTAATAGCGAAACTATTTAACTCTTAATAAAAATATTAATTATATATTTATTAAAAATAAATAATTAATAAGAATAATGAAAGAAAAATTATTTGAGATAAATTTTAAGTAATATAAATTAAATTATCTATAAAACAGAATAATATAAAATGAATTTAATAATTTATAAAATAATATAAAATATAAATTCAGTTATTTCAAATTAAAAAATTATTTATAAAATAAATAATTATTAAAACACTAACACTACTTTTATTTTTAATATTATTATTAAATTTAGTCTATTATTAAAATAACTCTAAATTATAATTATAAATTATTTTTAAAATAAATAAATAAAATACTAGTTTATTTTTATTAGTATATAATATATCTATATATTAAATTAAATAAAAAGATCATAATAAATATAATAAATATAAAAGAGAACTATTTTCATATATATAATTCATTAAATATTAAATATCAATAATTAATAATTAATAATAACTAATAATATAAAAGATTTATATTTAGTAAAAGGGAATATTAAAGGTTGTGTAGATAAATTTTGCTTAGTGCAAAAATTTGCAATTGAGATTGTAATTGGAGTGGATGATATTTTGGGTCTTTATACTTAGTAAGATTTATATATGTGGAAAGTCAAATTTAAATTCTCTAAAATTTTAGTTAAGCACTTGAATGGGTTGAAGAAGAATTCTTTAGCAAACTAATATAAAGAATCATTCCAAGATTTAACTAATGAGTTGAAGATTCTAACTTTGTGATAATGATCCCTAAAAATTACGTGACTTTGATTTGCTTCACAGAAAAATAAATTAGGAATTTTCTAGAATTAAAAAAATATTTTTTTCAAGCATTTTAAGAAATCTTTTTCTTAAAAAATTATTTCTTTTAAAATAAATAAATAACGATAAAATACATACCCTTAAAAAAAATCTCTTAACATAAAAGCCTAAATGGGGTCTAAGGACGTTTGTTTGGGGGGAAATATTTTTTTGGAAAATGTTTTCCGGATTTGAAAAGAGGAAAATATTTTCCTTCAAATCTAAAGGGATTCCTGAGTGGAAAATATTTTCATTTCCTATTGACAAACAACCAACGAAAAATAAAAAAATAGAAAAAATATTTTCCAGAAAAATATTTTCCGCCCAAACAAACGGGGCCTTAAAGTGTGCGTAATTGGTGTAATTGGGGTATATATGGATCATATATGGACTTGAACAAATTTTTTTACTGGATCGAGCTAAAGCTTTAATTTTCATTTGTGCGGTCCCAAAATAATAATCAATAAAGTGAGTAAACAAAGTGTGTTCTAATTGGGCCTACGACTAACTCAATACTTTGTCTGCCCAACATAAAATAAGTTTATCATATTTTGGTGAATAAATTGCATGCCTTAAATAAATAAAGTTAACTCCACTGCGAGTCCTACAAAAATAATATTATTATATTATATTATTATGTATGAGATTTGAGTCAAAACAAAACATAGAAATGTTGTACGGATAAACCAGTTTTCTTTATAAGCATATACTCTCTCACACCAGTGTTCTAAAAATCCCCGATTTGACCGATTAATCCTCCGATTAATCCCTAGAAGGTCTTTTACCGATTAAATTTTCCGATTAATCATTTTTAGCAGATTATATTAATAGATTATTAAAATAACTTTAGAATAAATATTTAATTAATAAATTTAATATATTATATATTATATATTATATATTATTATATAATATTTAATAAAATAAATATATATAATTAAATATTAGTTAAAATTAAAATTATATTTAAAAAATTAAAACAAGTATATTTCTATATAAAATTATATTATAATATATTAATATTATTAAATTATATCCGATTAGTTATCCGATTAATCCTTCCAATTAATCCCCGATTTCCCGATTAATCGCTAGACGGTCTTTTCGCCGATTAGCACCGCATAGCGATTTTTAGAACACTGTCTCACACACATATTTATATATAACGACTTTATAATAACAATAAAATGACCACTTAAGTTTCTTATATTGCGGATGTTCAATATTCAGAACTTGTGTTCAAACTTTCGGAGTTGGTAGTGGTACTGGACAAATTATTTGATGAAATTTTCATGGTTAAAAATCGTAAATGTAATATAATTGGATTGATTCAGCTCAAGTCTTTATTTTTGACTCAGTCTCTCTTGTTAGTTTGATTATTTAAATGTCAATGTGACACGATGAAACTGTTTTTTTTTTTTATTATTATTATTTATTTCGGACGAATATAGGATGTTTAGCAATCAGGACTCGTTCAAATAGTAGAAACTTTTAACAGTTGTTTAAGGTCCACTTAATCCAAGCCATCTGCTAACCTAATTATTCCAAATCACTTCTTTATTATAATAATAATTATTATTATTATTATTTATACTTTTGTATCTATATCTATGTCTATACTAATAATAATTTCTCAGAGTAATTTGGCATCAACTACCATAAATATTCGCAGCTGTTTTTGTATTGTGTTAGTATAATTTTTAGAATATTTTGTCATTGTACAAGATAATGATGTCATAATTACATCATTATGTTTGAACTGTTATCTCATCGACCTATACAGCCTATACTCACTTGACGGCCTGTACGTGGCTTCTGTATATAAATAACTATGCTCTTATATTCTCCCAATTAATCTATTTCAATTGACCATATATATATATATATAATTTGCAAATGTAATCGGATATATATTTGAGAATGATGTACCTAAGATTACATCAGTTAATTTATCTGAGGTAATCTGAGGTGGCACAGTATTACTGTGTATGGATATTTTTTTAAAAATTGGATTTACAATTTAGGGGGTCCATATTTTTTTATAAAAGGAGGACATTGACACCTAGGATTACCTAGCTAAATTATCTGACGTAATCTCAAATATATTTTTCTTTATATATATATATATATATATATATATGGGCTGATTACACATACCGTGTGGTATAAGTTACAGAATCTTTACCATCCATCATTTACCATTAATTTTAAAAAATGGACGGTTCCGATTATAACTCCACGCTAGTAGTACTAGCCATTAATTTTAAAAAATGGACGGTTCCGATTATAACTCCACGCTAGTACTACTAGCGAGGCAGAACACTTCACTAAACTGCACACTTCACTTAGTTTTCACTTAGCTTTAATAACAAAAAGTAGAAAGTCACTTAGTTTTCACTTAGTTTTAGTAACAAAAAGTACTGGTTAATTTATAAGACAATTAAGTACTTGTTTCTATTTTAAATTATTTAACTTTATGAAATTTATTAATTTATTAAAATATTACTACGAATATAATATTATTATTTTTAATTTATAAGATGTAAATTAAAAATTATGATATTACTTATTATTTACTTGAAATTATGAGAGAACGACTTAAAATTTAATATATATAATTTTTTAAGATATATAAAAATTTTATTTCCAATATAATTTATTATATTAAAAAAAAACTAACACCAATTAATATATATTTGGTTTAATTGATAATTACTTAATTAAAAAGGATAATTTTGAATTTAAAAATTATATTACGTATATTTCTTATTAAAAAATATGATATTACTGATTATTTACTATAAATTATGAGAGAACGACTTAATATTTACGTATGATGTTATTTCTTATTTAATTAGAAATATAATTTACTTTTACAGAGTAAGACTTCTAAGTAGGACACTACTTCTTATCTTATTAGAATTAATATTTATTTTTAAAAGTACTTTTTATTTAATTAAAATCTAAATATTCATATTCTATACAAAAAAATAGAATAATAAGGTATAGATTACGTACTCTCAAAATCTAAATATTCATATTCTTTACAAAAATATAGTAATATATTCTTTTAAAATAATTCAACAGCTAATTGTTTATACTGATATCATGCACGTACGTTTTAGGTACCTCAGACACCATTTCATAAGATAGCTTCAAAATCATTTTTTCCCAAATCTTTTTTTTAATGTTTTCCTCAACAAAACATGTTAAAAATGGAAGATTCCAAGTTGAATGAGGTGATAACGAGTTACCGTTTTAAAGATGTTGATTTTACAAACTCGTTAATTTATGAACTAAAATTATATATTTTTGACGTTTTTCAAACTTATTCGGCTCGTACCACCATACATTGACGATTTTCACAACATTTTTGAATTTCCCATCAAATAATTTTCACAAAATATGTCGGTCCAAATTTGGAAGTCCTTACTTGCACGTACGTTTAGGTACCTCGAATACTATTTCAGAAGATAGCTTCGAAATGATTTTTTCAAAAATAATTTTCCCCTTTTTTCCTCAACATAACATATCAAAAACGAAAGTTTCCAAGTAGAATGGGGTGAGAACGAGTGAGTTACCGTTTAAAAGATATTGATTTTACAAACTCGCTAACTTACGAACTAAAATTATATATTTTCGATGCTTTTTTAAATATTATAATATTTAAAATTTAAAATGACGAAATTAAATAAATAATTATTATAATTTCAAATAAATTTTATTATTTCAACAAATTTTATTATACTTATTATAATATTAAATAAATATTATTTAATCTAATTTAATACAAACTCACTTTTAAACCCTAAACTCCGATCTCTATACCCTATATTCTTCCTGATTCACCTCGCTAGTATTACAAGCGGGGAAAGATTCCTCACGCTAGTAATACTACCGAGCGAGCCTCTCTCACTATCCACTACCACTACGCTCTCACCACTCTCACTCCACTCTCACTATGCACTCCACTATTATTTAATTAGATTTATAATTTACTTTTACAGAGTAAGACTTTTAAGTAGGACACTACTTTTTATCTTATTAGAATTAATATTTATTTGTAAAAGTACTTTTATTTAATTAAAATCTAAATATTCTTATTCTATACAAAAATATAGAATAATAAGGTATAGATTAGAAATTATTCATATTCTATACAAAAATATAATAATTTATTCTTTTAAAATAATTTAACAGCTAATTATTTATACTGATATCCTCCACAATCAGATATCTTTTACAATGAGATGGAATATTATAAAGTATTATAAAATATTCTTTGATATATTTTTATAAATATTTTATATATTTTAAATTTGTTTTTGTAATATATATAATTTCTTTTATTTTTAGTATAATATTTTAAATTTGATTTTACAAACTCGCTAACTTAAGAACTAAAATTAAATATTTTTGATGTTTACAATTACGAAATTAAATAAATAATTATTACAACTTCAAATATATTTTACTACTTAAAAGAGTAAGATTTTTAAATATGACACTACTTCTTATCTTATTAGAATTAATATTTATTTTTTAAAAGTACTTTTTATGTAATTAAAATTATGATGTTAATTATTTATTTATCAAAATTATATTCTAAAAATATAAATATTTTATGTAAAAGATTAATTAATAATAAAATATAAGCAAGAGACTAAGACTTTGTATTTAAGTATGATATTACTTCTTATTTAATTAAAAGTGTCAAAGAAAGACTTAATATTTAAGTAGGACATTACTACTTATTTAATTAGAATTATGATTTAGTTTTTGAATATCAAATTCCTTAATAAATATTAATTAAAAGGTGACGACGACCAATTGTCCTTGAATTCTACTTTAATAATAAGGTATATATATTTAAATTATACAAAATTAAACAAAAAATAAAATAATTTATATTTCTATATTTTTTTAAATTATAATTTTATTTTCAAACAAAATTTGCTAAATTATAAATAAACAACTAGCGTGCTTGTTTTGTGTGTTAAATTGTGAGTCCTGTATATTGTCTTCTCAAAGTGGGAAAAAACACCTATCTGTCAGAAGCTACACACAAATAGCTGACTCCCTTCCCTGTTTACCGTCTTTTAAACTTTTGGTTCCCAAACTACACTTGTTTTTAAACTTATTCCCAATATGCCTTTATTTACTGTTCAGCTTTTGTTTTCTGTATTAAAAAACTAACATTAGCTCTGCGCGCATGCATTTCAATTAAAGAGTACAGTTGCTGGTATATACTACATACATATATTATATACTATATACATATATTCACTTCTACATATACATATTATTTAATTTTTTTTGATACATAAAATCTAAAAATATATTATTTATTTAAATATTATTTAAATAAATCTTATATTATTATCTTTAATAATATA